>CM035420.1:107299506-107472006 GCA_020310875.1 Ceratopteris richardii
CTAATGGTGAATCATCAAGAGGACTTTCTTTGATCGCTGTAACAATAAACTGTTCAAACAATGACCTATCTCTAGGTTGAACATGAATGACTTGCCACCAAGCAGGAGCATCATTGTTTTTATAAAAAAATGCTTGTTCAATATGCCTAGGAAGAATATATGGTTCTCTAGTAGATTGCATTACCTTAGAAGACTCGATTGCCCAAAACCCAAATAATTCCTTTCTCAATGTAGAATTAGTACCTTTATACTCATCTTGAAACCAATCAACCTTCAAAATGATCTATCAAAATATAAAAAAACAAAAAACCATTATTAGGTGCTTAAAAAAATAATAGTTGCTTGAAAGAAGCAACAATGCTAGAATCCTCTATTTTACGTAAAGAATCAATAGCTTTTGAGCTAGCACGTTATAGTTGCTTGAAAGAAGCAACAATGCTAGAATCCTCTATTTTACGTAAAGAATCAATAGCTTTGATTCTAATATGTTGTACAAAAGCCCACATATTAGTGAACATTTGAGCCTGCTAAAGAAATTAAATTAGTGAAGAGAGACTAATATATATATATGAAAAAAACAAAATATTATTAAAATAAAATTACCTTTTGTTCACAACCTATCATTCTCTCTACTCATCTGAAAATTCTTCATTATTTTCATTGGCTCGTTGCAAACGAGTATATAGCCAATCCTTGAAAGAAGATATATTTGTAATCTCATTATTATCAAGATTATGTCTATATCTTTTGTTTCTCCATCTTTTACTTTGGACATTTTGAAGTTCCTATTCCTACTCGCTAACAAATACTTGTGTGCGATTGGTATTATATGATACAAAAGTAGAAACATCATTTTTTTCTTGAAATGTAAATAAAAATGGAACTCCCTTACCTAATAATACCTCATCTCTTATGTTTGAAGAAACCAGTTGGTCCATGCATGTGGAGCTTCTTCATGAACTCTTTCAAGGTACTCACTAACATAGTACATGCACTCCTGAAGTATCCAACCCTTTGCCATAAATCCTTCTAGTTTCGCTCTTTACCGCACATAACTTTTTAATATGCCCATAAATTGCTCGACCCAAAACATCCATCAAGTGTTGACAACACACCTACAATCTCTATTTCATCTACAAAATGGACTAACAAGTGAACCTGAATATCGAAAAATGAAGTAGGAAGCTCTTTCTCCATCAAACATACTATATGTGTTTTATAATTGTATATGTATGTATGAATACATATGCATATGTGTATGCATATATGTATGTATGTGTGTGTGTATGTATGTGTATGTATGTATGTATGTATGTGTATGTATGCATGTGTAGCTGTGTATATTTGATTTTTTTTTGTTTCCTTTTTTTTTATTGTGGTTTGCACACTTTCATATGGATATCTATACCATTGAATCATTTGGTTGTCTCCCATTTTATAGTCAATCAATTACCTTCCTTGCTAACTAAGACTTACATATTTGTTTATAGATATAAAGTATCAGTTAGCTATGGAGGTATTAGGTGGTTTGATAAATAGGAGAAGCAAATTTATCTCAAAGATTTTGAAAGATGGATGAATAGTTTTAAAGGATGGATGGAAATAAAACATCCGTTCTCCAAAATCTTCGAGATAAATTTGCTTCTCCCATTTTCCAAACAACCTAATACCTCCATATCTAACTAATACTTAATATTTGTATGGAAAGTGTTGATATATTTAGGTAGTGATGTGTGTGAACACTTTAGGACCCCCTGGGCACTTGTTTCCCTCTTTAGGAGGTTTCTTCCCCCAGCTTGTATATACACCTATTGCCCTTATTGGCTGCTAATCTGTGTACATTCTCTAGTAATACATTCAGTATTGTGTGTTGTGCTCCAAGCTTCTTCTTCTTCCTTGTTCCATTTGCATGCTTCCATAGACATCGAACTCCAAGAGTTGGTATCAGAGTAGGTTGCCACTTTATCTAGTGTTTTTTCTACACCTCTTTGGTTGTAGTCTCAAATTCACATGAAATTTGGTGAGCATACGCACGATGTTTCAGAGATCAAAACAACTTTGCTATGTGGTGCCAAAATTGTGATCTGAACTCGTTTCGGCCCTTGAATGCACTATCGCAGCACTTTGTGGCGACTATTTTGTCTTTTTGTGCCAAAGCTATATACTTGTTTTGGTTCGCCAATATAAGCATTAGGACTCACCATTCTTCTTTTCCCTTCTTGGTTTCATTTTGAAAAGAAGTCTCTCTTCCACCTCATATTTCTTGAAGTTTTAAGGGTACATCAAATTTTTTCTCCTCTATTCTAGATTCCTCTTGTTTTATCTTATTTTTCTTTTTTCCAGAATCATGATTTTCACTCCTCTCCTTATGTACATATTTTTTATATTTTCTTGAGATTCTATCTCTTATTACATCATCTGCTTGAACTTCTTCTAAATAAGTATTTTTGTTATGTATCAGAAATTTTTGGTCATCTTGGAAATTATTTTGTTGTGCTACATTAATCATAATGACTTTTATATGAAAAATGTCATGTCCTTCCTCATTCTGGAAGTTTATTCCCACATGCTCATCATTGGCTATGTCTAGTGTAGAGAAAATTTGATTCCATCCATATGGTTCAAACTCTTCATCATCAAAATTCGGGGATACATATGTTTCATCTTCAAGTCCTCTTTCATTTTTACAATCCTCCTTTTCAATGAGAATTTTTTTTTATAGATTTTCTTGTTTATTGCATTACACTTCCACAATGGGGGTTCAACGTCACTTTCACTTCCTCCTTCTGACTCCTCACTTGTGCCTTGACTTTGATGTATCTTGAACTACTCATGGGGGGATATATCACAAAATTTTCCATCTTTTAGGTTTAATTTGGTAAATTTTCCTTGATTCTAGAGTTATAATCAATCCTTACCCCAATCTTGTATTATTTTCATTTGTCTCATAAAAGGCCTACCTAGGATAATCTCATAGGATGTCAATTGTGGAAATTCTACTACAGCAAATTTATGTTCTATTTCTATTCCACAGATGTCTAGTATTCCCTTCTCCTAAATCCCTAAAGGTGCCTCGATGTGACCATCCATGAATTGTAATTTCATTTTGATTAGTTGAAGTGTGTGTGCTCCCCAGTTTTCCCAAGTTCGCTTTGTCATAATTGCAACTCTCGATCCACTGTCCAAAATTGCATTTGTCTGTTTGTCACCAAATTGTAGTTTGAGTATGGTATTACCTTCCTCCCCTTCGCAGTATCCTCATATCTTATCAATGGGTACATGCATAATTTTCTCAGCTTCTTGTTTTGTTCCTTTGTTCCAGTGTGAACTTTTTTCAGGTTGTAAAATAAGATGTTGCAAATGAGGGTTTTGTTTCACCGAATCACTCACTGTTATTTGATATTGAATTTTTATATTGTTTTGTTAGTTTGAATTGTATAGTGATGGGTTGTGTTGTATTGGCTCCTTCTTCTTCTAATGGATCATTAATTTTTTTATTATAATTTTGTTGTTGTGAGCTTTCTGTACTTCTCCCATCCTCATTTTCTCCTTCTTGTTCAAGGTTTTGTTGAGTTTTAGTAATAATTTGTTTACAAAGCTGCATTCTATCCTGATCCAAATCAGGCATTGGATAGGTTCTTTCATACTCAAAAGCACTAGGTCCTTCCTCAATTCTTCCCTGATAAGCTTTCAACAATGTGTCTAAGTTCTTCGATTGATTTTATTTTTTGTTCTTGGTTTGACTCTGTGTAGTGTTTGTGTTTTCATATTTTTGTTTATTAGATGTTTCTAGTGTTTCCACTTGTTTAACTTTCTTTTCCTATTTAGCTCTTTGTCTGGCTCTTTTTTCTCTTCAATATGTATTTTTCTTTATCTCTAATTAATGTGGTTTCAATAGTATTCCTTGCTCCTTAGCCTGAGATCTAGTTATGGTCCACGTATCCTTGATTAAATATTCTCTACCACAATCTTTACAAAAAGCTCCTTCCACTCTTAAAGTTGGTGGTTGAGTGCGACCTCTTACAAAATGTTCTCCTCCACACCTAAAGCAAGTAATCTTTTGATTAGTTTTGAACTCAGGTCTTTGACTTGACATATAATTGTTTGTGATATACATCAATGTTGTTGCATCCAACTCAAATCTTCCATTTCCCAAATCTAGGGCTTGTAAATCTGGCTCTCTTTTTTCATTGTTTTCCCATCCAATTGGATCTTGATATTCTTCTAGAGAATGAAAGTCATTCATGTAGTTTTGTTTGATCTTTATATTTTCATTTTCATCTATTGGAATATATTTGATAGGAACTACATTTGTAGGTATGGGAGGTTGTTGCCCTAACACTGGCCTTGGTTGTTCTACAAACCCTAATTCCAGTTGTTGGTTGTATTGGCTTGGGTAGTCTTTTTCTGTGAGAGGTTGTTTGTTGTAAAAACACTCTTCCCTTGTATGGTTGGTCCATTTCCTTTCCAGCGGTACAATATTTTAGTGTTTTCTTGTCTTGTAGGTGTTGAGGTCTTTGATAATGACATTGATGTGTCAGATGGTTTCCCCCACATTTATAGCAATTCTTTATTGGTGTTAGTTTGTTGTTTACTAAGTTCGCCTTAGTAGTAGCCTCTAAGGCCTTTGCTATAGCTTTGGCTAGTTCCTCTGTAGGTGGTATCCTATCTTCATGGTTTGTTGGTTGGTCAAATTCCACTAGATCTTGCCCTCTATTGTCTTCCAAATCTATAGCTTCTTTGACACATGAATCTAAATCAAGTCACCTTCTATAATAAACCAAAAGTTCTTAGCTGAGAAATTTCTATACCTTTTATGAATAGAGACACTTGCCTTGCCATTGAGGGAACCTCATCCTTTGGACATCTATCGATATACTGCTTAAATCTCTTTACAACATCTCTCACATTTTCCTTTTTCTGTTGTTTAAAAATATGAATCAAAGTGGTTGTACTATGTTTTATCGCAGTTTTTGAAAATTCCCCTATGAAGGCTTCTAAGAAGGATTCTATGTTTTGATACATTTCTTTCCTCAAAGGTGTGAACCAAGAAAAAGAAAGTCCAGTCAGAGTTAGTCCAAATGCTTCAAATTGTACTCTATAATCCTCCATTTCTTCAACCCTAATTAGTTGTCTAAACTCAGCAGCATGTGCATGAGGGTCTGAATACCCTTCATACTGATTCTTCATACACTTTGCTACTTGATATAGCCTCAACATTCTCCCTTGAGTCTGCCAATTTGGTCTCCTTCTCAAATTGTAATTAGGCATGTCTTTGCCTTCTCTTTGAAAGGGATTTGGAGAATTAGATGGTCTCCTTTCTTTTTGTGGTTGAACTAGAGTGTGAATTCTACTTGATCTAAGTATGTGAGATTGTCCCAAATCTTGGTCCCAAGGTCATTTGTCTACACATTCACCAATATCATTAGAATTTTATGGATCATGAGTGAACGCATATACACATCCATGTCTATCCTCATATCTTCTATCTTTGAATTATGCCACTGGCATTAAATTTAGAGGAATTTCTAAGTTTCTCAATCTAATGAGATTCTTATGCATTCCATCCTGATACACATAGGTGCCAAACCTATTTGTGTACATGTATTTAAGGATATTCCTATAATCTCATGTGCATGTATGTTCCTCTTCTAAATTCAAATTTTCCATATTTGGTAATTGATTTGTGAATTCCTTTTGATGATTGGCTAGGTATTGTTGTTTCTTAGCCTCACTATGAATTGTGGAATGTATGATAGTAGTTCTAGGTCTTAGTATCATTCACCTCTTCTATTCGGAAACTCGAATTTGATTGTTTGAAAACTCTTTTTATGTCAATGGATTTGGGGATTTGAACTTGAGAAGTCAACTCTTCCTTCTTTTTGCTAAGAGATCTCTTTCTCTCTTCTATGATTTGTCCTAATTGTAGTCTCCTTGATTTTTCCTTAGTTTTGCACTCTAAGTTGTTTTTGGAAAATTTTGGAAAATAACATTTTTACAGAAAAACACAATTCTGATATTTTTTGTGATGTTTTTATGAAAGCATTTTCTAAATTTTGAAAGAAAGCTAATTGAATAAACCTCGCTTGCTCCAAATCGTGTTTTTTCCATACCAAAAAAAAATGATTCGGAGAGTCCATGATTTTTACTGTGGAAATAGCAATTCTCAAACAAAATCCTGCTTTTTGACCTACAGAAACCACGATTTTGTATTTTTTGTTGATATATTTAGGGAGTGATGTGTGTGAACACACTAGGACCGCGAGGGCACTTTTTTCACTTTTTAGGAGGTTTTTTTCCCCTGGCTTGTATAAATGCCTATTGCCGTAATTGGCTACTTATCTTTCTACATTCTCTAGTAATACATTCACTATTGTGTGTTTGTGCTCCAAGCTTCTTCTTCTTCCTTGTGTTGTTCACGTGCTTGCACAGACATCTAACTCCAACAATTGGTATCAGAGCAGGTCGCCGCTTCATCTAGGGCATCCTCTACACCTCTCCAGTTGCAGTCTCAGATGCACACAAAATTTGATGAGCATACTCAGGCTGTTTCAGAGGTCAAAATTGCTTCGATCTGTGGTGTCGAAAACATGATCTGAGCTTGTTTCGGCCTCGGAATGCATTATCACAGTGCTTTTGCAGGCTATTTTGTCTTTTTGTGCGTAAGATATATACCAGTTTTTGTTCGCTAGTATAAGCGTCTCGAAGTCTGCTACAGGTCTAGCACAATTTGTCTAGGCAGTTCTGCTCAATTTTGTGAATTGCTGTAGAAATGGCAAACATAGATGGAATGAGTCAGCTTATGAGCGATAAGCTAGACAAGAACAACTTCCATGCTTGGAGATTTAGAATGATGATTTTCTTGATGGGAAAAGCCTACTAGAAGTACATCAAAGGAGAGAACGAACATGCTCCTAGTTACCAGATAGGAATCGGACTGCAGAAGAGTTAAGAGCATATGAGGAATGGAATTAAGCAGCATGAAAGGTAATGTATTGGCTATTTGTTAGCATATAGGATAGCATGATTGGGCACATAGAAGATGCCAAGACTCTAAAAGAGGCTTGGAACAATTTGGTCACATTGTACGAGACCAATACAAAGGCACAGAAATTGCAACTCAAGAATGAGATGCATACATTGGAGAAAAAGAGCATGTCGGTAAGTGACTACACTCTGAAAATCAAAATCATATGTGAGTCACTTGCATCTATTGGCATGAATGTAGATGATGATGATAAGGTGGAAGTGTGCCTTCGTGGTTTAGAATCTGCATATAAACAGTTCAGAACTTCTATATAGACCAGGAAAAATATTCCGAATTTTGTTGATTTGGTATCCATAGTAATTATTGAAGAAAAGAATCTTGGTGAGGATTCAAACTCCTAAGGAAAGCCCAATTTTTTGCAGGTATTCTACTCCGACAGAGGAAGAGGCATAGGTAGAGGTTTTGGAAATGGAAGAGGAACCAGTAACCAAGACCAGGGCCAAAGAGGTCGCAGAAATTTCCAAAGAAATAATTCAGGTAATGATAGTAAAGGATGATGGAATTGTGGTAAACCTGGACACTTTGAACATGATTGTAGGTTGAAGAATGAAAATAACAGAAGGCAGCAAAACAACTATGCATCCACAAGTACAGATTATTCTAAGAATTTGTTCATGGTTCAACATCACATGATGAATATGATGTCTGTTGGCATTTCAAAATTGAATGATAATGTCTGGCATATTGATTCAGGTGCTTCAAATCACATGACGAGTCATGCAAAATGGTTTAGTACTTTGTAGAAATTGCCAGTTTCAGGATATGTTGAAACAGGTGATGACACATCACATCCTATTGAGCATACAGGAAACATAGCAGTATCTATGGAGGATTTCGTTAGATTTTAGAATCACTACTTTAGCGGACATTAAACCACGCTAAAATTAGAAATGCTAGGCCTATAAAAGGGTGATATGTTTGTTTCTCTCGGAAAGCTCTATTCTAATCTCTGATAGTGATGCTGTCTAACCATACCTTGTTGATCCTTTCTCTACCATATATTTTCTAATGACCTTGATTAATGTGTATGTTTTCTCCAATCTACAAATTGCCTCCTAAGACTACCAATGCTCATGACCTCTGTCATATGTTTGACCTTAACATCCTCTTTGATTCTTCAGAAATTCAACATTACATTGACAGTACACTTCAATACTTTGCTTCATTGGAGAACCTTGCTATTGTTTCGTGATTCAGGAATCCATGTTGTCAAGATATTCCAATGGTTCGGCTGGTAGATTTTTGACGTACATATATGAATCTTATCCAATTTGTGCGAAGGTCAAATTCAATCTACCACAATTCTGTACTACGTTTACTTATGACTCTTCATGATTCAACTCGCACAGTTCAACATACAATTTGTGTGAAGGTCAAATTCAATCTTACATATATGAATCTTATCCAATTTGTGCGAAGGTCAAATTCAATCTACCACGATTCTGTACTATGTTTACTTATGACTCTTCATGATTCAACTCGCACAGTTCAACATCCATTCACGAATTCCTGAGATAGTAATATTTCATTGATCTTATGAATTCCAAGAGCGCTTTCTATTAAATATGATATTCGACTTGTGATAACAATGAATAATTTGTATGAATTGTTTCGGGATTCAAAATATCTCATGCTCAAAACCCTACCATCCATGCAGTTCTAAGAAATACTTTTGCTGTATGATTTTAAGATCTGAACACATAAATTTAAGTTTCATAATATGCAAAGCAACATACGGCTTTTGATGAACGAAAGTTTTATACTCATGAATGTGAGAAAAAAAACAATGTAAGTTTCTTTTAATACTATACCTTCACTTAAATGTTTGTGCAGTTATTCTTTCATCCGTATGATGCAATCACTTTTGGTTGAATGTGTACCCTCACTCCAATTGATTTAGAAGTTGCTAATCTTTGAACAGGCACGCTTATGATTATGTGATGTTGAATCTTTGTGTAATCTCTTTTATCTACATATCTGAAATGGTTGATTTCTTGCTCGTGTATGTCCATGGTTCAAATCGAGTTGCGTAATCTCAATGGTTTTTCCCTAAAATTGTTATTGAGTTGAGCTTAACTGAAAGGAATTAGCACTTGCTTGCTTTATTGATTGATGTTGATTTGGAAAAATGCGCAAACAAAGGAATGCGACTATATAGTGATATTGTGCTCTAACGCAAAAAAATTGCGTACATCAGTTTTGAATTCTTGTTTTGTCGGTACCTAATTCTCTAATTGTAAGTGATAATGATCCATAGTTCAACAGGTTGGATCTACCATGCAAATATTTCTCGAAGAGCTCATGAATTCGGAACGTTATAAATCGACTTCAGTATTCAATTGCTTTTAAACAAAACATTTACACGCTATTGATAATCGATGAACAATTTTGATTTGATATGCTTACGTTGAGTTGATTGTTTTTTGTATTACGCATTCAGAACACTATGTATAATCTTATGCATTATAACTTTATATAGAAAAACGTTTTTGTCTCACTTTTAGATCCGAAAATTGAACCCTACGAAGAATGATATAGCAATTGCTTTCAAAGTGTGACACTTGACATATGCTTTCCACAATGGATTTGGAATGTAAAGACCATTTACCTGCGAGTTTCAACTTCCCCAAGTATGCATCAACGGCCTTTCTTTCAAGTCCAAGTTTAATGGTCGACATTTTGATAAGAAAAAAGAAGTTCTTTTTTACAAAATACAAATACAAAGTATTTAAGAGTCCTTTGAATATGAAACATTTTGATTAACAAAATTATGATGAAGCATTTAAACATTAGATTAAACAAAAGGAAGTTTTCTTTTCACAAAATACTTACTACGAAGCTATTTTATAGATGACAAAGCTGAAAAATGATGAGTAAAAAGCACGCCAAGTAGTGAGTAAGAGTTTGATGAAGATTTCTTGGAAGATGACAAGGAAGATAAAGCATAATCAAGAAATGATATGTTTTTTATATATAAAGAAATTTATTAACATTATGCGGATAATGAAAAAGGAATGAAAGTAGGAATGTCTATGCAAGTTGAAGGTCCAATTTAGGGAACTTATAATTTGTTATGAGATCTTAGTTCTAATTGTAGCATGTCTCTAGATCCTCGGTTCTGATTAGGGGTTACGCTTTTCTCCTTAAACAAAAAAGTTGTGAAAAAAAATGAATATATCAAGTAGTACATTAATGGTTGCTGCAAGATGGAAAAAAAAAATAAAAGAAGTAAAAGAAAAAAAGAAAAACAAGGAAAAAGAAAAAGAAAAATTACTATTTAGTTGTGGTCTTGAAATCACTTCTTAAATGTATTACGGGCTATATGAGGCGGAGGTCTGCTATAGAAGAATTACTTAGATGTATCTTATGTCAGATGACTAAGAAATAAAAGATACAATACTTATATAAATTAAATATTACTTGTGAATGGGGTTAATGGAATGGTAAGTATTGGGACTATCTAAATGAGTAGTGTAGATTTTTCTAAATTTGTCTTTTGACTTCATGCATTGAACAAAATAATTTCCAATTCATGTTTATATAATTTTATGAATTTTCTTTATGATCAGAAACTTAATTTGAATTTAGACTCATTTTTTATCATCTTATTTAGAGTCAATTTATAAGTTTTTCCAAAGGATTTGATGTTGCTTTCCATGAACTGCAGGTTGGCCCATCGCGACCATGTGCAAGTTTGGTGGGGGCAGATGTCAGAATGATTTCCACATTCGAATTGATATACACAAAAAAATCAAAGTTTCTTAGAACTTGGTAACCTCTAATATAATTAAAACATATGTTTTACATGAGCCTTTGATTTGTCTAAAATCTTTCTTAAGAACTTGCATCAAGGATGAAGGAAAAGTGTATTTGTACTCTCATTTGAGCCTTCCAAATCCTCATTTGAGTTCTCCTTATATAACCTATCGTAAAGACCTCTATCACTATGAGAATGTGACTAAGCGCTTCAATGTATATATTGATTGTTTTTATTTATTTATATGTTTTCCTTCACTATGATTTGATATATTTTTCATTAATGAACAGAACCTTGCATAACTAAATATATATAAAAATAAATCTAAATGAACCTATCACAAACTACATCTTTCTGCGTGCATAGTCCATCTTAATGACATACTCAAATCATCTTGACTTATCGAAATGGAAGCATCAAACATAGAACATCCTATGAAGCTTAGATGAATTTTCTAAGGATAAAACCTTGTTGAGATACAATATTCCAAATCCTAGATACTCATTTCGCTTATCATATCTGAGTGGTGAATTTAATAAAGGGTGAGTTGAAGTATCTAATTATATTTTACCTTATTATAAACCTGAAATTAAAAGTATTAAAAAAACTAGGAAAATACAATTAAAAGAATTAAACTATGTGAGTATTTATCTAACTATACTTTTATGATCATGTGGATGAATGTAACTAAGCGAGTATGAGTGAGAGTGAGTTGACATACGAGTGCATGGTGTGTATAAGTGTTTGCATGTGCATTTTTTGTGTTGTGTCTGTTAAGTACTTATAAGTTAACACATATGATTGTGTATAAATATATATGGTTATGTTATGAATATCGTAATGTTCTTATGTAGGTACATACGAGAGAGGTGGAGAGAGAGAGAGAGAAAGAGAGAGAGGGAGAAATAGAGAGAGAGAGAGAGTGTGTGTGTGTTCCCCCTTCCTCCCCTAGGTATTGACGTGGAAGACTACAGAATGATGGAGAAAAACAAGCGGAGCTAGGGAAGAGACAGAGACAGAGAGAGAGAGTTGTAAGTACTAACGCAGAAGATTGCAGAATGATCGAGAAAAACTAGTAGAGAGAGAGAGAGAGCCATAATCGGCTGTTATAGAGAGTGTGCAAAGCGCTCACAAAGAGACAAATTGTCGATGACGCATGTAGAGAATCTAGGGAGAGAGAGAGAGAGAGAGAGAGAGAGAGAGAGAGAGAGAGAGAGAGAGAACTAAGATGATGTAGAGAGAAATCAATGGCGGCAGAGAGTGAGGCAAAAGCCAATATCGACTATGGTAGAAACATATTGAGGCAAAGATCTAGAGGCACATAGACTATGGCGATAAGGAGAGAGAGAGAGAGACAAAGATATATATATATATATATATATATATATATATATATATATATATATATATATATATATATATATATATATATATATATATATATATATATCAAGATATATGGAAAACAGGTCTGGTTGATTCTGCACGTAGAAAACCACAGATGAAAAGCAGCACATATGTGTTATTGCAGTGAGAGAGAGAGATAGGACTAAAATTATAATGAGCAAACCTTCGAGGTTATCCGACAGAAAATTAAACCGCAAATTGATTTGCATTCCCATTCATAACCACGGACATGCTCACATAGTAAGTATGAGGTTCTAGTTTCTAAAGGATCATCTGCCTAGCTAAGACTGGATTGCTATAGCTTTCTCGTGGGTCCATTAGTCGCCAACATTCTACTCCATCCTTCTATTGTGAGGGTGTAAGAGAGCTTAAGGCTGAATGAAATTCATTATAGTAGGCAAAGGAGGACTTGTTTCTCACATGGGCGTCTAACCGGTTCTTCATTATTGATAAAGATGGTGAAGAGTGAAAGAGGGAGAGAGAGAGAGAGAGGGAGATCAAGAGAGAGAGAGAGAGAGAGAGATAGAGGGAGATCGAGAGAGAGAGAGATAGAGGGAGATCAAGAGAGAGAGAGGACCGAGAGAGAAAGAGAGTACCAAGAGAGAGAGAGGGGGAGAGAGAGAGACAAAGAGAGAGAGAGAAAGAGATAGAGAGAGAGAGAGAGTAAGAGAGAGAGAGGAGACTGAGAGAGAGAGAGACAGAATGAAAGGTAAGTCATTTAAGTAAGTGTGAACATGTGAATACATGCATGTATGTAAGTAGGTAAGAGCATGTTTATGTATGGCGTGCATGTGCACGAATGCATGTGTATGTGAAATGAATCCATGTGTTAGTGTATATGCATATAGGTATTTATTAATGTAAGATGCATGTGATACATATATGAGATATGTAAGCATTATTGAGGTTATAAATGCTCATATATATATATATGTGTGTGTGTGTATATATATATATATATATATATATATATATATATATATATATATATATATATATATATATATATATATATATATATATATATGTGTGTATATGTGTGTGTGTGTGTAAATACATATATATGTGAGGTATTAGTATGTATATATGAATATGTATGTAACTATAAATACATGAGCTTGCATATATGTGAAGTAGATGTGTACATTAGAAGTACATGATAGTGTATGAACATGCATACTAGAACTAATATTTGTGTGCATACACATAAATTTGGTGTATGTATATAAATATAAATATGAATGTTTATCATCTTAAACATAAGAGAGTTAATTAGCATGAATTAACATAAGTTTAAGTTATGTTAAAGTTTTTGAGTATTAGGCTTATAAATATGAGTTAACATAAGATAGTGAGTGTGGACATGCATGTAATTGTGTATTTGCATGCGTATGTGAGCTAAAGTATATATGCATCACAATAAGGATAGATGCATGTGTATGATAAATGTATGTACATATAAGATCCATAAAGTGCATGTGTAAGTAAGATTAATGTATGAGCATAATGTATGTATATGAGAATGAGAATACATAAAATTTGAATGCATATATATGAGTGTATATAAGTATAAATGTATGCATATGAATGCATCTAAATGAGTAATGCATGCGCATGTGTGCATGCATATGAGATAGGCGCATATGAACAAGAAATGCATATGAAAGTGAGTATAATTGTGGTGCATAAATGCAGGGTAATCATGAATGAAGTGTGTAAAGCATAATGAATGTATGAAAATGAATGAGTGTTTTATGTTTAATGAGGCATACTTATGTTTTTTTTTCTAATGTTCTTATGGAGACCATTTGAAGAAAAATTGAGGAGCAGTATTGACTTGACGAGATCTAGGAGCTTTTGATGAGGACCTATATTTATGCCGTTTTTCCTAGTTTTCCTTTTATCACATTTGAAACATAATGATCTTGTATTAGGCTTTTATATAAGGATTTGTATAGGAGTATCTTCAAAGTATCTGTATTGGGACTTTTCTCAAAAGCACTTGTATAGGATTATTTTGGTTCTGAGGTTTTAAAATATTATTATTAAAGTTTAATCATCAATAAAAACCTTACATTTCACTTTAGTTGTCATGTCTATAAATATTACATCTTCAAGTAAGTCTTCTACTGAAAAAAATGTCATACATACCCCTTTTATTCTAGAGACTCTATTACCTGCTCCTATAGAGAATACTACTACTCAATCCAACAAGAACGAAATGAATGATGAAATAGAAGAAGAAGAAGTAGTTAAAGATTGTATTGTTATTGAATCTTTACATTCTCCCTTATATGCTTACTGTTTATCTAGATTTTTAGACTTCTGTTCAATTGCGTAAGTAGAACCTCAGGATAAGGAGATTTTGTTCCCTCTACTTCTAAATTGAAATACTCATCCTAAGCAAAAAGAAAATGATGTTGCTAAAATTTTCAAAGATAGGATAATCGATGAAGAATTTATCTTGCAATCATATCGAGGCGTTGTTTCTAGGTATAGAGCTTCACTTCCTTATGGACCATAGACTCATAGGCTAATCTTAAATAGAGTATAAAACTATAGCTAATCACTCTTCACACACTGAAAACACATCTTAGTTCCTAAAGTACACAATAAAACACCTAGCATGTAGTCACATAGTGAGGCTAATGCAAGTCAGTTCTGATCAGTGCTTGCCTCCTTTGACACCCGTGGATACCACGCATAGTCAATTAGTAACATTCACATATGCTATGGGCACCCTGTGTGTAGGATTGGATCCACACAACATCACTGATCTAAGATCTCTCATCCCTTCCCATATGCTAACTCTACCCTGTAGGTGTATTCAGATGCACTTGTCTTTAATGATAATTTCTTCACCACAGAAGGTTTAATTAACATTGCGCATGGATCCTATGTCAAACACTATTTTAATAGGATGTTCATTAACCTTGCCTCTCATGAGAACCAGCTCGATGTCTCGAAACTAATACCCTTTTTGTGCAACTAGGGACAATGCCACATCTGGCACAATGCTCACCTTATTGGTGACCATTATATTCAAGATGGGCTTTTTGTTCTTGGATTGAGGATCCATCTCACTTCCTATAACTAGAATATCAAAATCTAAAGGATATGATGGAGTGGATGATGAAGACTTCTTCCTCTCCACCACCATCGCTACAGATATCTTCTTCTTCTTTTTCGTCTTAGGACATAGCCTATACGCATGACAATTAGGCATCCATAACAAAGGCCCTCATGAAAATCCTTTTCTTTTTGTTGTTGTGTCAGACTAGATTGTTGAAATCCTCTATCTGCCATGGAAGAAGTAATGTTTCTCTCCACATGGCCCGAATTCCGAATAACATTCATCGGTCTACTAGATAATAGAACCAAATTTGTGGGTTTCTTGAATCTTGTCCAAGTAGTCATTTTCCCTCAAGCATGAGGTTGAGAGTATTGCCCATTGTATACCTAAGTCATAAGCCTTAGGGACTTGTGTCGAATGAAACTGTACCTCAATTGCTCCAGAAGTGCATATAGTGGTGGATTAATACATGATTAATCATCAATCCGTGAAATTAGACATATCAACTGTATATAGACAAGTGCACACATGATGGTAAGTGAAGTGACAATGCAACAATGCATGTAAATTAGCTACTCATTAATCATCTCAAAATGCATGTCGTGATATTTGTTATAGTACTAAGCACAAATCTGAACTTTTCTCTCAACTCTGAACTTCAAATATGATCAATAACGAGTTTGTTTTGAAGCTCTCAATGAGATGCATCTAATATTGGCTTAAATCTCACAAATGTGCTTCAAGTTATGAGTGAAATAGTGAATGGTGGGAAACACCAATACTTGCTCAACAACTTCTCAAGCCTCACACATACACTACAGTAGTTGAAACATGAAGGGAAGGGGTAGATAATAGTTTTAAACACACATTCCAAGCATGAAACACACACGCAAGCTCATGGAGAAGAAGATAATCAGTAGAGAAGAGGCAAATTAAAAATTTCAGCTTTAGTCTGGTTGTTGCTTTGACGGTCGTATGTTTATTCTTTGTTTACACACTTCATGACCTCCTTCTTTTGCATTGTAGCCTTATGTGTGCCCCTATGGCTTTGGCCAGAGGGTGAGTTACCTTTATTGAACACTTTTTCTTTTCAATTTCCGTCTTCTTCATTTCTTGCTTGATTCTCCCTCCACACGTCCCTTCTCTTGAACTCTCACATCCTCGACTGGCTTTGACTGACGACATGAGTATGTATGGATGGTTGGTTGCTCTCTTTGATTTAGCAAATTGGCTTCACATATCATGAGTTCTTTCCATTGTGTTGATTTGACACCATCATTTGGGACATGTCAATGATGTGCAAATGAATTTAACTCATAGGTCATCAAGCGAGCATTTAGGTTAGAAGTCATTTTCACAAAGATGTCTGAGTCCATTTCAAAAAACCCTCAAAAGT
This sequence comes from Ceratopteris richardii, assembly GCA_020310875.1. NCBI lineage: Eukaryota > Viridiplantae > Streptophyta > Polypodiopsida > Polypodiales > Pteridaceae > Ceratopteris > Ceratopteris richardii. Next base: position 107,316,188 of record CM035420.1, read on the forward strand.
CTACATATATGGACTTGGTAAAAGCATCAAGCGTGAGTATATGACCATTATTGTAACTCCGCTAGGCATTAATGAGAGGTCAAAACTTATGAGGTGGACTCGATAATAGCTGATAGTTAAGCCATTGGTTGTTTATTGTGCCCTGATGCTCTCCTTTTCAAAATTGTGTCCAAGATCTTCATCGCGGCATTCGAGAAAAAATATGGGTTTACTTGTAATAAATATGGTGTAGACTCCCAATGCATCCATAGAGTAGGATTCTTTTCCAAAAACTTATATCAACAGATTGGATCCGCAATGTGCACAGCATTCTGAGGCTCACCACGATGCCTTACCCATGGATGCATTATATCCTACATCCACTCTAGGCATCTAGAGGGCTATGAATTCTTGTGTCTATGAGAACGTATCTACTCTCAATTGTAAGTCCATCCGGTTCTTTTAGTGTCATCCTCTTGATGTAATGCCTTGTTCCTTCTTTTAGTAGTCCATATGGTACATTGAATGGATTCATAATTTGTTTGAAATTTTTGCTTTTGATTTTTGCTTCTTTCATCACTTTCACCACTTGATCTTTGATGTGTTGAGTAAGTTGGGACACCAGTAGTGCCCACTTGTTTCAGCTTAGTTTTGCAATAGGGTGTGTATTTTGATCAACACCTAGATCCTCCTCGTCCATGTGTATAGGTGAATTATTGATGGGGGGAGAAGGAGGACGTACCTTAGTCTCCACGGTAACCATTTGGGAGCTTTGAACTATCGATGTCCCCATATTGTCCTGCTTTTCAATCTAATCTTGTAGACTTTTAATGAGCTCATCTTTTTCTCTTATTCGTTCTTTTGGTGTGATAACCTCTTTATCACTTTGCCTCTTTCTTTCTCCTAATATTGCCATTTGGTCTACATCCTCATTGCATTATTTGACATACTATGATTCAGCTACTTTCCATTTCTTTCTTAATTCATTTGTATCATACATATACTCTCTTTCCCACTGTTCCCTCAAATCTTGCTCTTGCTTTAGCTGATCCGCATACCTGGTTATCTGAGCTTCCAATTCATTTCTATTTTTTTGATTATTTTCTTGCACTTCAATGGGTTTATTGAATAGGATTGCATTCATTCATTCTTTTTTCCTACTTCTTAGGTTCTCTACCTTGTCCATGTATACTTTTATATGAAATTCTAAAAGTTTGCTTCTATTTGATATACGTACCTTTTCGGCTTGACTAGCCTCATATTTGTTTCAAAGCTCCTTATGCTGGTGTTGCAGCTTTTGACTCTCTTCCGTGAGGAGTTTGCATTTTTCCATGGCTTCTTTCATTTCATTTTTTTTTTGTTTGTAAGTGCATATTTAGCATGTAACGCTCTTGTAGATAGATCTTCTCTTAGCATCTTGAATTGATTTCTCTCCACTAACGCTTTGACATAGTCTCTATCTGCTTCCGTGAGCTATTGTATACTCCAATAAATGAAGACAAGTACAAACAGAAAAACCAAATGTCTGCAAATGAGTGAGCTTGCACAAGTACTGAGAGATGCATGATGATGAGTTGGTTTTTATGATCCAGAAGCTTACCCAATGATCATAGGAGCGCTCTTCTGCAGATCCACATGTAGGAAGAGAACTATCTGCTCATATGTATGTTTTCTTTTCACAATTTTCTTTAACGATATCATAACTCATATTTTTATTTATTTTTATCTACCTATTTTCAAGACAGCTATACCACCACCAGATCATGAGAGGATAGCAGAGGTGCCTATGAGGACATGCATAGGTGCCCTAGGGCTAGAATGTGATAAAGAGCTAGAGGGGAATATATTGTATATACAAAATGGATTGGAGTTCAAGAGAAAAATGCAAGCATTATGCAACTCCTACCTGAGCTTTGTCCACTTGTAGTGGAAGTAAGTATAAGTTTTACATATAAAGTGAAATAAATATCTTATAATCTATTTATTAGTTTTTTTTTAAAGTGTGCATGATGAGAGAGATAAAAAATATGTATTTAGTTCACTTGAGACAAATTTTGGGATTGGGCAGTCCCATAAGTGGTTTCTAAAAGAGATGCGAACACTTATGGCTCATCGTTGTGATAATGCACGGTATGCATTTCTTTTATTTGTTATATTTATATGTGTAACTATATATATACACACACATAATATACACATATATATACACATATATTTACATATATAATTATACACATGTTTATATCCACACACATATATACACAAATGTACATGCACATCAAGTAACATACATACATGAGTATGTGTTTATGTATATATACGTGGATATGCATATGCGTGTTTATGTATGTATGTATATATATGAGAGACAAAGAGAAAGGAGTGTGACCAGAGGTACACATACATGCATATACACACATGTTGAAGATAAATGTACAAGCTCATTTTCATATGAGCCATGCTTGGATAAATTTACCAAATATAAAGATAAAGAAAAAGTGGAGGAAAAAAGGAAAAAATAATAAAAGAAAAAGTCTAGTCAAAATTCATGATGAGTAAGAGATACAATATCTTGCCTTGTAGTTAGTAGCATGTAGTGGAGAAAGTGGTGAGTTAAGAAGAAGGCACAAACTTCTTCACATGCTCATTGGTTATAAAAGTGAAGTGGGAGCACATTCAAAACAAGGAGAGAAAGAGGCAAGAGCTCCCAGTAGTCGGATCTAGCCATTTTGTCATTTTGGCTTTCCCTTAGACTCCTTCCAGCCGCACGTCAGTTTGTACATAGCTCTGTTGCAGAGCTCATATCTCCGTGCATATGTAACCATTTTGTGCGTTTAAGCACTCATTGGAAAGCTTATCTCGTGTACTTTCTGCATATCAAATATCTCTTTGAAAGCTTATGTAGTCTGTGAGATATCAGTGAAATAGTGAAGTCCAGTTTTTCAGTATACCTATGTAGATAGGTAGTCTATTTTGGTCGCTTAAATTTCCTGACCAAAACATATCCAAATTGCATGATTTTTGTCTTGTTGGAAAGATCTTGGCATCTACTTTCATTGTCTCAAATATCTCATTGAGATCATTTATATTCTCTGAGATATTTGTCAGATAGTAAAGTCCAGTTTTATAGTGTACTTATGTGTGCAGGTGGTCTATCTTGGTGAGTTGAGTTTCCTGATCAAAACTCATCCAAATTACTTGATTTTTAGCTTGTTGGAAAGCTACTTGTGTCTACTTTCTCTGTACTAAATATCTTTCTCAAAGGATATATATTCAGAGAGCTATCAGTCCGAGAGTGAAGCTCAGTTCTTCAGCATACCTGTGTGGACAGGTGCAGATGTTTGTCCAAGTGCTGGACATACAAGGGCTCACTACACACTTCCGTTGCGCATAGGAGAACTCATTCTCAACAGTTGGTATCAGAGCAAACTTGGTGTTGAAGCTTCATCAACAGAGCTGGAGATAAAGAAAAGCAAAAGAGGAGCTATAAAACAAGGAGGAGCTTCACAAACGCAAGAGCAAAAGGACTATAACTATTCGAGGTAACTCTCAAAGTCTTTGATACTCTTCAATGGCTGACTTGGGTCAACAAGTAGAGAAGTTGGACAAGGATAACTATCCCGTGTGGAGGTTTAGAATGACCAACTACCTAATGGGCAAAGGCTTATGGGGTATTGTGAGCGGCGATGATGCTCAACCTCAAATCAATCAAGCTATGGCCACCGAAGTCCAAAGGAGGCAAGCAAAAGAATGGGAGGAGAGGAATAGGAGAGTCATGTTCCTCATTTCGCAAGTCATTACTAATGCCATGGTAGGTCATATTCAACATTTAGAGAAAGCTAAGGATGCTTGGGAAGCTCTTGAAAGGATGTATTCAACAAATACCAAAGCTAGGAAACTTCAACTCAAGAATGAGTTGAACACAATCAAGAAAAGTTCGAGTCAATCCATAGCTGAATATACTTTGAAGATTAAGGAGCTAAGCGATGCTTTAGCTTCTATTGGGACAACGGTTGAAGACGAAGATCTTGTGTGTTATACTCTCAATGGCTTGAGAGATGATGAAAGATGGAAGCCTTTTATAACTTCCATTAACTTGAAAGATGTATATCCAGGTTTTGAACAACTAATCCCTCATCTTGTCACAGAAGAGCTTAGCTTTGGTGGTCTCAAAGGAAAGGACAGCCACAACCAAATGTTATATGCAGGCCGAGGTAAAGGAAGAAATTCAAGAGGAGGCTCAAGAGGAAAAGGAAGAGGTTATAACCACTCCAACTACAACCAAAACAGTTCGGAAGACAACAAGGATGCATCAAATGCCAACGCACAAGGAAGAGGTCGAGGTAGAAGTAGAGGAAGAGGCCGAAGCTCTTACAATTCTCATAAAGGTATAACATGCTATCATTGTGGTAAAGTAGGACACTATGCTAGTGATTGTTGGCTGAAGAATGGAAGACAAAATGGAGGCAATCAAAGGAACCAAAGCAACTATGCAAGCACCTCAAGTGAAGGAAGCAAGGACACACTACTTGCAATGAGACATGAGTATAGAAGCTCTTGTGAAGATGACAAAAAATGGTACATTGATTCAGGTTGTAGTAACCATATGTCATGCCAAGGAAGTTTGTTCACTAATCTACAGGTACCAAGTGGCAAAGGATGTGTTGAAACAGGTGATGATACTCAACACATGATTGAACACATTGGAGATATAAGGCTTGGAGATAAAAGTAGAGCAAAGGTACTATCTAATGTTCTTCATGTTCCTACAATTTCAAAGAACTTGATTTCAGTAGGACAAATGGTAGAGAAGGGTTATCATGTCATATTCAATGAGAATGGGTGCTTCATAAAGAATCCAAAGGAAGGCTTCAAGGTCATTTCTCAAGGTAGAAGAGAAGGAAGGATGTTCACTTTGGATGTCCAACATCCACATGGAAAGGTCATGTACATTCAATGTGGGAACAAGAAGATTTCAGAGCTGGACTTATGGCACAAAAGAATAGGACACATCAACATTCCAAAGCTGAAGGACATGAGCAAACATGAAGTGGTAAGAGGTCTTCCAAAATTTAATAGCATTGGACTACATGAGTTATGTGAAGCTTGTCAACTAGGAAAGCAAACGAGGCAGCCATTCAAGAGGAGCAATTATGTGGCTCCAAATGTCTTGGACTTGATACATACGGATGTATGGGGACCAACTCAAGAGGCATCAATGGCTGGTAATAGGTTTTTTGTCACCTTCATTGATGATCACTCAAGAAAGGTATGGCTGTTTTGTATGAAGCAAAAATCAGAGGTGTTTTCTATATTCAAAAGATTCAAAGTTGAAGTTGAAAAGGAAACAGGAAGGTCTATCAAAACCTTAAGGTCCGATGGTGGAGGAGAATACTTCTCCAAAGAATTTTCAGATTTTCTACAAGAGAATGGAATCAAAAGGCAATTCACTTGTAGGTACACACCACAACAAAATGGAGTAGCTGAGAGGAAAAATAGGCAAATTGCTGAAATTGCAAGATGCATGCTCAACGAGATGAAGATACCATTGTACTATTGGGCTGAAGCTACCACAACGGCCATTTACTTGATGAATAGGTGCACAACATCAGGAATACATCACTTGACTCCAGAAGAGGTATATTCCGGTAAGAAACCTGATCTTACACACCTCAAAGTGTTTGGATGTGTTTGCTTTGTTCACATTCCACAAGAAGTTAGAACAAAGATGGAACCAAGGTCAGAAAAATGCATTTTCATCGGCTACTCAACGGAGCAAAAAGGATACAAGTGTTACAACCCTAGAACAAAGGAATTAAGAGTCTCGCGAGATGTGGTCTTTGATGAACTAAGACCATGGTATGAAGATAAAGGAAAGGAAAAGATTCTTGAAGAAGATTGTGATGATTATGCAGGAACAAATCAAAGAGAAGTTCAACAATCAAGCACAAAGGCTTCAGGTCCAGAGGCATCTACATCAAATGAAGAATGTTCAACATGGAGGGGGAGTCATTCTTTGTCTCCAAATTCAGCTCATAGTAGAGCCAAAGAGGCAAGTGCTACTCCAAACAGTGAGGAAGATGCAAGTGAAGAAGAATATGAAGAGGTGATCACTCCGATGGTAAAGTTGAATAGGTTAAAGAAGCAACTTTCTAAAGGCAATGAAAGAAGATCTTCAAGGACAAGGTATCCAACTCAAAGGTTGAGTTATGATAGTTTTATGGCGACACATTTTGCATACATGATGCAGGTTATCAAAGACAAAGAGCCTGAGACATATGAAGAAGCTTGTACACAAAAGGAATGGAAGCAAGCTATGAAAGAGGAGATCAAAGCTCTCAAAGATAATCACACATGGGAGCTAGTGCCAAAGAAAGAAGGTATGAAGATTGTTCCAAACAAATGGGTGTTTAAAGTAAAGAGGAATGCTGATGGTTCTCTAGCTAGATATAAAGCTAGATTAGTTGCCAAAGGATTTAAACAAACACAAGGTATAGATTATGATGAAGTTTTCAGCCCTGTTGCAAAGATGGGAACTATCCGAACCTTAATAGCAATTGGTGCTTCAAGGAGATGGCCATTATATCAACTCGACATCAAAAATGCCTTTCTCAATGGAGAACTACAAGAAGAGGTATACATGAGTCAACCGGCTGGATTTGAAGATGAAAACCATCCAGATTTTGTTTGCAGGTTGAAGAAGGCACTTTATGGCTTGAAGCAAGCACCAAGAGCATGGAATCAAAGATTGGTAGAGTATCTAACTAAGTGTGGATACAACCCAAGTAGTGCAGATCCTTCATTGTACATGAAGAAGGAAGAAAATAGAGAGGTATATATTTGCATATATGTCGATGACCTCATCATAACAGGAAATGATGTTATAGGGATTAAAGATATCAAAAGGAAGCTTGGTAAAGAGTTTAAAATTTCAGATCTTGGAGAGTTGAAATATTTTTTAGGAATTGAAGTTGTTTATGGAAAGAGTGGCATCTACTTGATGCAAAGGAAGTACTTGTTGGATGTTCTTTTCAGATTTGGAATGAGTGAATGCAAACCACTCACTCAACCCATGGACACAAATACAAAGCTTTGTTCAAATGATGGAGAACCATTGGAAGATGTTACGACATACAGAAGCATTGTAGGATCATTGATCTATGCAAACATTACAAGACCTGATTTATCTTATGTTGTCGGTGTACTTTCTCAGTTTATGCAAGCCCCGACAAGTGAACACTTAAATTCAGCCAAGAGAGTGTTGAGATACATAAAGCATACAGTTAATCATGCTTTGTTTTATAAGTTTGATGAAGAACTGCAGGTCAAAGGCTTTAGTGATGCTGATTGGGCAGGCTCACAGGAAGATAGAAGATCAACCTCAGGTTATGTGTTCATGATAGGAAGCAAACCTATCACGTGGAGCTCAAAGAAACAACCAACTGTTGCACTTTCATCCATGGAGGCTGAATATAGAGGACTAGCATTTGCCACATGTGAAGCAATGTGGATTAAAAAGCTTTTGGCTGATCTTGGAGTGCAAGTTGGAACCATCCCTATATATGGTGATAACATGTCAAGTATCTACTTGGCAAGCAATCCTATGTTTCATGCAAGGAGCAAGCACATAGAGATCCACTACCACTATGTAAGGGAGAAGGTGCTAAGCAAAGATGTGGAGGTAAAGTTCATCAGAACCAAAGAGCAGGTTGCAGATATGTTTACAAAGTTCTTGGATGCTTCTAAACTCAAAGGTTTCAAGGACGCGATAAATTTGAAGGACATGGACGAAGATAACTCCCAAATGAGCTTGAGGGGGAGTGTTGAAGATAAATGTACAAGCTCATTTTCATATGAGCCATGCTTGGATAAATTTACCAAATATAAAGATAAAGAAAAAGTGGAGGAAAAAAGGAAAAAATAATAAAAGAAAAAGTCTAGTCAAAATTCATGATGAGTAAGAGATACAATATCTTGCCTTGTAGTTAGTAGCATGTAGTGGAGAAAGTGGTGAGTTAAGAAGAAGGCACAAACTTCTTCACATGCTCATTGGTTATAAAAGTGAAGTGGGAGCACATTCAAAACAAGGAGAGAAAGAGGCAAGAGCTCCCAGTAGTCGGATCTAGCCATTTTGTCATTTTGGCTTTCCCTTAGACTCCTTCCAGCCGCACGTCAGTTTGTACATAGCTCTGTTGCAGAGCTCATATCTCCGTGCATATGTAACCATTTTGTGCGTTTAAGCACTCATTGGAAAGCTTATCTCGTGTACTTTCTGCATATCAAATATCTCTTTGAAAGCTTATGTAGTCTGTGAGATATCAGTGAAATAGTGAAGTCCAGTTTTTCAGTATACCTATGTAGATAGGTAGTCTATTTTGGTCGCTTAAATTTCCTGACCAAAACATATCCAAATTGCATGATTTTTGTCTTGTTGGAAAGATCTTGGCATCTACTTTCATTGTCGAAAATATCTCATTGAGATCATTTATATTCTCTGAGATATTTGTCAGATAGTAAAGTCCAGTTTTATAGTGTACTTATGTGTGCAGGTGGTCTATCTTGGTGAGTTGAGTTTCCTGATCAAAACTCATCCAAATTACTTGATTTTTAGCTTGTTGGAGAGCTACTTGTGTCTACTTTCTCTGTACTAAATATCTTTCTCAAAGGATATATATTCAGAGAGCTATCAGTCCGAGAGTGAAGCTCAGTTCTTCAGCATACCTGTGTGGACAGGTGCAGATGTTTGTCCAAGTGCTGGACATACAAGGGCTCACTACACACTTCCGTTGCGCATAGGAGAACTCATTCTCCACAACACATACACACCCATACACACACACATACATGCACATTTACACACACATACACATACATGTACATTTACACACGCAAACACATCCATACACATTTACACACACATACACATGCATGCAGTACACACATATAATGAATACACGCATAGACACATACATATACACATACGCATATACACATACACAAACATAATCATATGTACACACACAGACTCATACTCTATCAACCATGGAAGAAGTAATGTTTCTCTCCACATGGCCCGAATTCCGAATAACATTCATCGGTCTACTAGATCATAGAACCAAAGTTGTGGGTTTCTTGAATCTTGTCCAAGTAGTCATTTTCCCTGAAGCGTGAGGTTGAGAGTATTGCCCATTGTATACCTAAGTCATAAAGCCTTAGGAACTTCTGTCGAATGAAACTATACCTCAATTGCTCCACAAGTGCATATACTGGTGGATTAATACATGATTAATCATCAATCCGTGAAATTAGACATATCAACTGTATATAGACAAGTGCACAGATGATGGTAAGTGAAGTGACAATGCAACAATGCATGTAACTTAGCTACTCATTAATCATCTCAAAATGCATGTCGTGATATTTGTTATAGTACTAAGAACAAATTTGAACTTTTCTCTCAACTCTAAACTTCAAATATGGTCAATAATGAGTTTGTTTTGAAGCTCTCAATGAGATGCATCTAATATTGTCTTGAATCTCACAAATGTGCTTCAAGTTATGAGTGAAATAGTGAATGGTGGGAAACACCAATACTTGCTCAACAACTTCTCAAGCCTCACACATACACTACAGTAGTTTAAACATGAAGGGAAGGGGTAGATAATAGTTTTAAACACACATTCCAAGCATGAAACACACATGCAAGCTCATGGAGAAGCAGATAATCAGTAGAGAAGAGGCAAATTCAAAATTTCATCTTCAGCCTGGTTGTTGCTTTGAAGGTCCTATGTTTATTCTTTGTTTACACACTTCATGACCTCCTTCTTTTGCATTGTAGCTTTATGTGTGCCCCTATGGCTTTGGCTAGAGGGTGAGTTACCTTTATTGAACACTTTTTCTTTTCAATTTCCGTCTTCTTCATTTCTTGCTTGATTCTCCCTCCACACATCCCTTCTCTTGAACTCTCACATCCCCGATAGGCTTTGACTGGCGACATGAGTATGTATGGATGGTTGGTTGCTCTCTTTGATTTAGCAAATTGGCTTCACATATCATGAGTTCTTTCCATTGTGTTGATTTGACACCATCATTTGGGACATGTCAATGATGTGCAAAGAAATTTAACTCATAGGTCATCAAGCGAGCATTTAGGTTAGAAGTCATTTTCACAAAAATGTCTGAGTCCATTTCAAAAAACCCTCAAAATTCTACATATATGGACTTGGTAAAAGCATCAAGCATGAGTATATGGCCATTATTGTAAGTCCGCTAGGCATTAATGAGAGGTCAAAAATTATGAGGTGGACTCGATAATAGCGGATAGTTAAGCCATTGGTTGTTTATTGTGTCCTGATGCTCTCCTTTTCAAAATTGTGTCCAAGACCTTCATCGCGGCATTCGGGAAAAAAGATGGGTTTACTTGTAATAAATATGGTGTAGACTCCCAATGCATCCATATAGTAGGATTCTTTTCCAAAAACTTATATCAACAGATTGGATCCGCAATGTGCACAGCATTCTGAGGCTCACCACGATGCCTTACCCATGGATGCATTATATCCTACATCCACTCTAGGCATCTAGAGGGCTATGAATTCTTGTGTGTATGAGAAGGTATCTAGTCTAAATTGTAAGTCCATCCAGTTCTTTTTGTGTCATCCTCTTGATGTAATGCCTTGTTCCTTCTTTTAGTAGTCCATATGGTACATTGAATGGATTCATAATTTGTTTGAAATTTTTGCTTTTGATTTTTGCTTCTTTCATCACTTTCACCACTTGATTTCTGATGTGGAGTAAGTTGGGACACCAGTAGTGCCCACTTGTTTTAGCTTAGTTTTGCAATAGGGTGTGTATTTTGATCAACACCTAGATCCTCCTCTTCCATGTTTATAGGTGAATTATTGATGGGGGGAGAAGGAGGATGTACCTTAGTCTCCACGATAACCGTTTGGGAGCTTGGAACTATCGATGTCCCCATATTGTCCTGCTTTTCAATCTAATCTTGTAGACTTTTAATGAGCTCATCTTTTTCTCTTATTCCTTCTTTTGGTGTGATAATCTCTTTATCACTTTGCCTCTTTCTTTCTCCTAATATTGCCATTTGGTCTACATCCTCATTGCATTATTTGACATACTATGATTCAGCTACTTTCCATTTCTTTCTTAATTCATTTGTATCATACATATACTCTCTTTCCCACTCTTCCCTCAACTCTTGCTCTTGCTTTAGCTGATCCGCATACCTGGTTATCTGAGCTTCCAATTCATGTGTATTTTTTTGATTATTTTCTTGCACTCCAATGGGTTTATTGAATAGGATTGGATTCATTCATTCTTTTTTCCTACTTCTTAGGTTCTCTACCTTGTCCATGTATACTTTTATATGAAATTCTAAAAGTTTGCTTCTATTTGATATACGTACCTTTTCGGCTTGACTAGCCTCATATTTGTTTCGAAGCTCCTTATGCTGGTGTTGCAGCTTTTGACTCTCTTCGGTGAGGAGTTTGCATTTTTCCATGGCTTCTTTCATTTCATTTTCTTTGTTTGTAAGTGCATATTTAGCATGTAACACTCTTGTAGATAGCTCTTCTCTTAGCATGTTGAATTGATTTCTCTCCACTAACGCTTTGACATAGTCTCTATCTCCTTCCGTGAGCTATTGTATACTCCAATAAATGAAGACGAGTACAAAAAGAAAAACCAAATGTCTGCAAATGAGTGAGCTTGCACAAGTACTCAGAGATGCATGATGATGAGTTGGTTTTTATGATCCAGAAGCTTACCCAGTGATCATAGGAGCCCTCTTCTGCAGATCCACATATAGGAAGAGAACTATCTGCTCATATGTGTGTTTTCTTTTCACAATTTTCTTTAACGATATCATAAGACATATTTTTATTTATTTTTATCTACCTATTTTCAAGACAGCTATACCACCACCAGATCATGAGAGGAGAGCACAGGTGCCTATGAGGACATGCATAGGTGCCCTAGGGCTAGAATGCGATATAGAGCTAGAGGGGAATATATTGTATATACAAAATGGATTGGAGTTCAAGAGAAAAATGCAAGCATTATGCAACTCCTACCTGAGCCTTGTCCACTTGTAGTGGAAGTAAGTATAAGTTTTACATATAAAGTGAAATAAATATCTTATAATCTATTTATTAGTTTTTTTTAAGTGAGCATGATGAGAGAGATAAAAAATATGTACTTAGTTCACTTGAGAAAGATTTTGGGATTGGGCAGTCCCGTAAGTGGTTTCTAAAAGAGATGCGAACACTTATGGCTCATCATTGTGATAATGCACGGTATGCATTTCTTTTATTTGTTATATTTATATGTGTAACTATATATATACACACACATAATATACACACACATAATATACACACATATATACACATATATTTACATATATAATTATACACATGTTTATATCGACACACATATATACACAAATGTACATGCACATCAAGTAACATACATACATGAGTATGTGTGTATGTATATATACGTGGATATGCATATGCGTGTTTATGTATGTATGTATATATATGAGAGACAAAGAGAAAGGAGTGTGACCAGAGGTACACATACATGCATATACACACATACACACATACACACCCATACACACACACATACATGCACATTTACACACACATACACATACATGTACATTTACACATGCAAACACATCCATACACATTTACACACACATACACATGCATGCAGTGCACACATATAATGAATACACGCATAGACACATACATATACACATACTCATATACACATACACAAACATAATCATATGTACACACACAAACTCATATTTACATACATATATACACATACACATGCATACACGCACACGCACACACACATACATATACATATACATATACATATATATATATATATATATATATATATATATATATATATATATATATATATATATATATATATATATATATATATATATATATATATATATATATATATACATATATATATATATACATATATATATATATATTTTTTTTATATATACACTTTTTTAATTTTTATTTATTTATACATTTATTTATTTATTTGTTTATTTTTTATATATATATGTGTGTGTGTGTGTATGTATATATATCCTATTTCAAAAACCTGTTTCAAAAAGCCTAATTTGGAAACACTGATTTTGATATTATGGTTTACACACCCTAATTCAAAAACCCTAACTCAGCCTTTTAACCATATGATTGAAGTATATGTACATATTGCATCTATTCCTCTGACCACCTACTAGAGAGATGTCTCTCCTCCCAACCTTTTGCCTATATATATCTCTACTTGAATCAATGAGGATCATAATATATATAAAGATACATGCGCACCATGTAGATACAGATACATAAAAATAAAATGATAGAGTAGATACATTATGCATCACACATACATGCCTATATGCACACATGTATACATATACACACATACATATTTACATGTACGCATTTACACATAAATACATATGCATATATACACATCACATATACATGCCTACATGCACACATGCATACACACTTGCATATATTACACAAATGCATATGCATACATACATGTGTGCATACTAACACATGTATACATATATCACACACATTCACACACATACATAGACATGAAATACACATGTGCATACTAACACTTGTATACATATAATACACATGAATACACACACATATGCATACATATATGACAAACGTTTGCTCCTCCAAAATAAAGCTATATATAAAATTTTAGGCATACCCCCGAGCTTCGTGTTCTAACTTAAAAGAACATGATTTCATCTCTCTAGTAGGATTCATTGATATTCTAGTTGACTAAAGAAGAATCTATTATTTGATATCCATTCAAATGATTCAAGTTATTGATCGATAACTAGAGTAGGATTTACTATCTAATCTACTCATATGTTTTCATTATTACCATCATTTTGGTAAGACATCGATATAGTCTCATCTTCATTATCCTTATTGATATCATTTATTTCTTCTATTGTTAACTTTGTGTTCTCATGAATGACATCATCTATTGATGGACTAATATCGATTTTTGATAATTCCTCTTCATCATCAGTAGAATCAACATGTAGAGTATTATCCTCTTCATAAAAAAGATTAGTATCATTGTCATGTACAATGATTCCAATTTCCCTCTCAGATGTTGATGTATGAGTATCTAATGGTGAATCATCAAGAGGACGTTCTTTGATCTCTGTAACAATAAATTGTTCAAACAATGACCTACCTCTAGGTTGAACATGAATGACTTGCCACCAAGGATGAGCATCAATTTTTTTATAAAAGAATGGTTGTTCAATATGCCTAGGAAGAATATATGGTTCTCTAGTAGATTGCATTACCTTGGAAGACTCGATTGCCCAAAACCCAAATAATTCCTTTCTCAATGTAGAATTAGTACCTTTATTCTCAGCTTGAAACCAATCAACCTTCAAAATGATCTATCAAAATATATAAAAACAAAAAACCATTATTAGGTGCTTAAAATAATAATAAACTCTATCATAACAAATATCAACTTTTTTCTACCTGTTTCAATGTATGAAACCATATTTCGTAGATACCAACAACAGTTCCCGCATAACCAAGTTCTCCATCTATAGGGTTCCTATCTTTTGAGCTAGCATGTTATAGTTGCTTGAAAGAAGCAACAATGCTAGAATCCTCTATTTTACATAAAGAATCAATAGCTTTGATTCTAATATGTTGTCCAAAAGCCCACATATTAGTGAACATTTGAGCCTGCTAAAGAAATTACATTAGTGAAGAGAAACTAATATATATATATATATATATATATATATATATATATATATATATATATATATATATATATATATATATATATATATATATATATATATATATATATATATGAAAAGAACAAAATATTATTAAAATAAAATTACCTTTTGTTCACAACCTATCATTCTCTCTACTCATCTGAGAATTCTTCATTATTTTCATTGGATAGTTGCAAACGAGTATATATCCAATCCTTGAAAGAAGATATATTTGTAATCTCATTATTATCAAGATTATGTCTATATCTTTTGTTTCTCCATCTTTTACTTTGGAGATTTTGAAGTTCCTATTCGTACTTGCTAACAAATACTTGTGTGCATTTGCTATTATATGATACAAAAGTAGAAACATCATTTTTTCTTGAAATGTAAATAAAAATGGAACTCCCTTACCTGATAGTACCTCATCTCTTATTTTTGAAGGAACTAGTTGGTCCATGCATGTGGAGCTTCTTCATGAACTCTTTCAAGGTACTCACTAACATAGTACACGCACTCCTCAAGTATCCAAGCCTTTGCCATGGATCCTTCTAGTTTCGCTCTTTACCGCACATAACTTTTTAATATGCCCATAAATTGCTCGACCCAAAACATCCATCAAGTGTTGACAACACACCTAGAATCTCTATTTCATCTACAAAATGGACTAACAAGTGAACCTGAATATCAAAAACTGAAGTAGCAAGCTCTTTCTCCATCAAGCATACTATATGTGTTTTATAATTGTATATGTATGTATACATATGCATATGTGTATGCATATATGTATGTATTTGTGTGTGTATGTATGTGTATGTATGTATGTATGTATGTGTATGTATGCATGTGTAGCTGTGTATATTTGATTTTTTTTTGTTTTCTTTTTTTTATTGTGGTTTGCACACTTTCATATGGATATCTAGACCATTGAATCATTTGGTTGTCTCCCATTTTATAGTCAATCAATTACCTTCCTTGCTAACTAAGACTTACATATTCGTTTATAGATATAAAGTATCAGTTAGCTATGGAGGTATTAGGTGGTTTGATAAATAGGAGAAGCAAATTTATCTCGAAGATTTTGAAAGATGGATGAATAGTTTTAAAGGATGGACGGAAATAAAACATCCATTCTTCAAAATCTTCGAGATAAATTTGCTTCTCCCATTTTCGAAACAACCTAATAACTCCATATCTATTTGATACTTAATATTTGTATGCAAAGTGTTGATATATTTAGGTAGTGATGTGTGTGAACACTCTAGGAATGCCGGGGCACTTTTTTCCCTCTTTAGGAGGTTTCTTCCCCCAGCTTGTATATACACCTACTGCCCTAATGGGCTGCTAATCTGTGTACATTCTCTAGTAATACATTCAGTGTTGTGTTTTTTGGCTCCAAGCTTCTTCTTCTTCCTTCTTCTATTTGCATGCTTCCATAGACATCGAACTCCAAGAGTTGGTATCAGAGCAAGTTGCCACTTCATCTAGTGTGTTTTCTACACCTCTTCCGTTGTAGTCTCAAATTCACATGAAATTTGGTGAGCATACGCATGATGTTTCAGAGATCAAAACAACTTTGCTATGTGGTGCCAAAATTGTGATCTGAACTCGTTTCCGCCTCTGAACGCACTATCGCAGCACTTTGTGCCGACTATTTTGTATTTTTGTGCCAAAGCTATGTACTTGTTTCGGTTCACCAATATAAGCATTAGGAATCACCATTCTTCTTTTCCATTCTTGGTTTCATTTTGAAAAGAAGTCTCTCTTCCACCTCATATTTCTTGAAGTTTAAGGGTACATCAATTTTTTTCTCCTCTATTCTAGATTCCTCTTGTTTTATCTTATTTTTCTTTTTTCCAGAATCGTGATTTTCACTCCTCTCCTTATGTACATATTTTTTATATTTTCTTGAGATTCTATCTCTTATTACATCATCTGCTTGAACTTCTTCTAAATAAGTATTTTTGTTATGTATCAGAAATTTTTGGTCATCTTGGAAATTATTTTGTCGTGCTACATTAATCATAATGACTTTTATATGAGAAATGTCATGTCCTTCCTCATTCTGGAAGTTTATCCCCACATGCTCATCATTGGCTATGTCTAGTGTAGAGAAAATTTGATTCCATCCATATGGTTCAAACTCTTCATTATCAAAATTCGTGGATACAGATGTTTCATCTTCAAGTCCTCTTTCCTTTTTACAATCCTCCTTTTCAATGAGAATTTTTTTTATAGATTTTCTTGTTTATTGCATTACACTTCGACAATGGGGGTTCAACATCACTTTCACTTCCTCCTTCTGACTCCTCACTTGTGCCTCGACTTTGATGTATCTTGAACCACTCATGGGGGGATATATCACAAAATTTTCCATCTTTTAGGTTTACTTTGGTAAATTTTCCTTGATTCTGGAGTTATAATCAATCCTTACCCGAATCTTGTATTATTTGCATTTGTCTCATAAAAGGCCTACCTAGGATAATCTCATAGGATGTCAATTGTGGAAATTCTACTACAGCAAATTTATGTTCTATTTCTATTCCAGAGATGTCTATTATTCCCTTCTCCCAAATCCCTAAAGGTGCCTCGATGTGACCATCCACGAATTGTAATTTCATTTTGATTAGTTTAAGTGTATGTGATCCCCAACTTTCCCAAGTTTGCTTTGTCATAATTGCAACTCTCGATCCACTGTCCAAAATTGCATTTGTCTGTTTGTCACCAAATTGTAGTTTGAGTATGGTATTACCTTCTTCCCCTTCGTAGTATCCTCATATCTTATCAATGGGTACATGCATAATTTTCTCAGCTTCTTGTTTTGTTCCTTGGTTCCAGTGTAAACTTTTTTCAGGTTCTAAAATAAGATGTTGCAAATGAGGGTTTTGTTTCACCGAATCACTCACTGTTGTTTGATATTGAATTTTTATATTGTTTTGTTAGTTTGAATTGTATACTGATGGGTTGTGTTGTATTGGCTCCTTCTTCTTGTAATGAATCATTAATTTCTTGATTATAATTTTGTTGTTGTGAGCTTTCTGTACTTCTCCCATCCTCATTGTCTCCTTCTTGTTCAGGGTTTTGTTGAGTTTTAGTGATTATTTGTTTACAAAGCTGCATTCTTTCCTGATCCAAATCAGGCATTGGATAGGTTCTTTCATACTCAAAAGCACTAGGTCCTTCCTCAATTCTTCCTTGATAAGCTTTCAACAATGTGTCTAAATTCTTCGATTGATTTTCTTTTCTATTCCTGGTTTGACTCTATGTAGTGTTTGTGTTTTCATATTTTTGTTTATTAGATGTTTCTAGTGTTTACACTTGTTTTACTTTCTTTTCCCATTTAGCTCTTTGTTTGGCTCTTTTTCTCTTCAATATGTATTTTTCTTTATCTCTTATTAATGTGGTTTCAATAGTATTCCTTGCTCCTTAGCTTGAGATCTAGTTATTGTCTATGTAGATATCACCTCATTCTCACTCGGCTCTCCTTGCTCCATTATCTCCACAGATTTTAAAGGTAAATGAGTTGTTGTATTTTGTTTTTGGGGATTTTTAGGACAATCCTTGATTAAATATTCTCTACCACAATCTTTACAAAAAGCTCCTTCCACTCTTAATGTTGGTGGTTGAGTGCAATCTCTTACAAAATGTTCTCCTCCACACCTATAGCAAGTAATCTTTTGATTAGTTTTGAACTGAGGTCTTTGACTTGACATATAATTGTTTGTGATATACATCAATGTTGTTGCATCCAACTTAAATTTTCCATTTTCCAAATCTAGGGCTTCTAAATCTGGCTCTCTCTTTTCATTGTTTTCCCATCCAATTGGATCTTGATATTCTTCTAGAGAATGAAACTCATTCATGTAGTTTTGTTTGATCGTTATATTTTCATTTTCATCTATTGGAATATATTTGATAGGAACTACATTTGTAGGTATGGGAGGTTGTTGCCCTAACACTGGCCTTGGTTGTTCTACAAACCCTAATTCCACTTGTTGGTTGTATTGGCTTGGGTAGTCTTTTTCTGTGAGAGGTTGTTTGTTGTAAAAACACTCTTCCCTTATATGGTTGGTCCATTTCCTTTCCAGGGGTACAATATTTTAGTGTTTTCTTGTCTTGTAGGTGTTGAGGTCTTTGATAATGACATTGATGTGTCAGATGGTTTCCCCCACATTTATAGCAATTCTTTATTGGTGTTAGTTTGTTTTTTACTAAGTTCGCCTTAATAGTAGCCTCTAAGGCCTTTGCTATAGCTTTGGCTAGTTCCTCTATAGGTAGTATCCTATCTTCATGGTTTCTTGGTTGTTCAAATGCCACTAGATCTTGCCCTCTATTGGCTTGCAAATCTATAGCTTCTTTGACACATGAATCTAAATCAAGACACCTTCTATAATAAACCAAAGTTCTTAGCTGAGAAAGTTTTAGACCTTTTATGAATAGAGACACTTTCCTTGCCATTGAGGGAACCTCATCCTTTGGACATCTATCGATATACTGCTTAAATCTCCTTGCAGCGTCTCTCACATTTTCCTCTTTCTGTTGTTTAAAACTATGAATCAAAGTGGTTGTACTATGTTTATCGCAATTTTTGAAAATTCCCCTATGAAGGCTTCTAAGAAGGATTCTTCATTTTGATACATTTCTTTCCTCAAATGTATGAACCAAGACAAAGCAAGTCCAGTCAGAGTTAGTCCAAATGCTTCAAATTGTACTCTATAATCCTCCATTTCTTCAACCCTAATTAGTTGTCTAAACTGAGCAGCATGTGCATGAGGGTCTGAATACCTTTCATATTCATTCTTCATAAACTTTGGTACTTGATATAGCCTCAACATTCTCCCTTGAGTCTGCCAATTTGGTCTCCTTCTCAAATTGTAATCAGGCATGTCTTCGCCTTCTCTTACAAAGGGATTTGGAGAATTAGATGGTCTCCTTTCTTTTTGTGGTTGAACTAGAGTGTGAATTCTACTTGGTCTAAGTATGTGAGATTGTCCCAAATCTTGGTCCCAAGGTCATTTGTCTACACATTGACCAATATCATTAGAATTTTATGGATCATGAGTGAACACATATACACATCCATGTCTATCCTCATATCTTCTATCTTTGAATTATGCCACTGGCATTAAATTTAGAGGAATTTCTAAGTTTCTCAATCTAATGAGATTCTTATGCATTCCGTCCTGATACACATAGGTGCCAAACCTACTTGTGTACATGTATTTAAGGATATTCCTATAATCTCATGTGCATGTATGTTCGTCTTCTACATTCAAATTTTCCATATTTGGTAATTGATTTGTGAATTCCTTCTAATGATTGGCTAGGTATTGTTGTTTCTTGGCCTCACTATGAATTGTGGAATGTATGATAGTAGTTCTAGGTCTCAGTATCATTCACCTCTTCTATTTGGAAACCATAATTTGATTGTTTGATAACTCTTTTTATGTCAATGGATTTGGGGATTTGAACTTGAGAAGTCAAGTACTCTTCCTTCTTTTTGCTAAGAGATCTCTTTCTCTCTTCTATGATTTGTCCTAATTGTAATCTCCTTGATTTTTCCTTAGTTTTGCACTCTGAATTGTTTCTGGGAAAATTCTGGAAAATAACATTTTTGCAGAAAAACACAATTCTGATATTTTTTTTGATGTTTTTATGAAAGCATTTTCTAAATTTTGAAAGAAAGTTAATTGATTAAACCTTGCTTGCTCCAAATCGTGTTTTTTCCATACCAAAAAAAAATGATTCTGAGAGTCCATGATTTTTAGTGTGGAAATAGCAATTCTCAAACAAAATCGTGCTTTTTGACCTAAAAAAACCACGATTTTGTATTTTTTGTTGATATATTTAGGTCCCCCCGGCTTGTATATACTCCTATTGCCATAATGGGCAACTTATCTTTGTACATTCTCTAGTAATACATTCACTATTGTGTGTTTGTGCTCCAAGCTTCTTCTTCTTCCTTGTGTTGTTCACGTGCTTCCACAGACATCTAACTCCAACAATTGGTATCAGAGAAGGCGGCCGCTTCATCTAGGGCATCGTCTACACCTCTCCGGTTGCAGTCTCAGATTCACACGAAATTTGGTGAGCATACTCAGGCTATTTCAAAGATCAAAGTTGCTTCGCTCTCTGGTGCCGAAAACATGATTTGAGCTCGTTTCGGCCTCCGAATGCATTATCACAGTGCTTCTATAGGCTATTTCATCTTTTTGTTCCTAAGGTATATACCAGTTTTTGTTCGCCAGTATAAGCATCTCGAAGTCTGCTACAGGTCTAGCAGAATTTGTCTAGGCAGTTTTGTTCAACTTTGTGAAATGTTGTAGAAATGGCAAACGTAGATGGAATGAGTCAGCTTATGAGTGATAAGCTGGACAAGAACAACTTCCATGCTTAGAGATTCAGAATGATGATTTTCTTGATGGGAAAAACCTACTAGAAGTACATCAAAGGAGAGAACGAACATGCTCCTAGTTACCAGATAGGAATCAGACTACAAAAGAGTTAAGAGCATATGAGGAATGGAATCAAGCAGCATGAAAGGTAATATATTGGCTATTTGTTAGCATATAGGATAGCATGATTGGGCACATATAGGATGCCAAGACTCCGAAAGAGGCTTGGAATAGTTTGGTCACATTGTACGAGAGCAATACAAAGGCACTGAAATTGCAACTCAAGAATGAGATGCATACATTGGAGAAAAAGAGCATGTCGGTAAGTGACTACACTTTGAAAATCAAAATCATATGTGAGTCACTTGCATCTATTGGAATGAATGTAGATGATGATGATAAGGTGGAAGTGTGCCTTCGTGGTTTAGAATCTACATATAAACAGTTCAGAACTTCTATGTAGACCAAGAAAAATATTCCGAATTTTGTTGATTTGGTATCCATGCTGATTATTGAAGAAAAGAATCTTGGTGAGGATTCAAAATCCTAAGGAAAGCCCAATGTTGAGCAGGTATTCTACTCCAATAGAGGAAGAGGCACAGGTAGAGGTTTTGGAAACGGAAGAGGAAACACTAACCAAGACCAGGGTCAACAACATAATCATGCAGGAGGAAAACGACATTTTCAAGGCAGGGGGAGCCAAAGAGGTTGCATAAATTTCCAAAGAAATGATTCAGGTAATGATAGTAAAGGATGATGGAATTGTGGTAAACCTGGACACTTTGAACATGATTGTAGATTGAATAATGAAAATAACAGAAGGCAAAAAAACAACTATGCATCCACAAGTACAGATGATTCTAAGAAGTTGTTCATGGTTCAACATCACATGATGAATATGATGTCTGCTGGCATTTCAAAATTGAATGATAATGTATGGCATATTGATTCAGGTGCTTCAAATCACATGACGAGTCATGCAAAATGGTTTAGTACTTTGTAGAAATTGCCAGTTCCAGAATATGTTGAAACAGGTGATGACACATCACATCCTATTGAGCATACAGGAAACATAGCAGTATCTATGGAGGATGTCGTTTGATTTTAGGATCACTACTTTAGCGGACATTAAACCACGCTAAAATTAGAAATGCTAGGCCTATAAAAGGGTGATATGTCTGTTTCTCTGGGAGAGCTCTATTCTAATCTGTGATAGTGATGCCGTCCAACCATACCTTTGTTGATCCTTTCTCTACCATATATATTCTAATGACCTTGATTAATGTGTATGTTTTCTCCAATCTACAAATTGCCTCCTAAGACTACCAATGCTCATGATCACTATCATATGTTTGACCTTAACATCCTCTTTGATTCTTCAGAAAGTCAACATTAAATTGACAGCACACTTTAACACTTTGCTTCATTGGAGCACCTTGCTATTGTTTCGTGATTCAGGAATCCATGTTGTCAAGATATTCCAATGGTTCGGCTCGTAGATTTTTGACGTACAATCTTACATATATGAAGCTTATCCAACTTGTGCGAAGTTCAAATTGAATCTACTACAATTCTATACTACGTTTACTTCTGACTCTTCATGATTTAACTCACACAGTTCAACATCCATTCCCGAATTCCTGAGACAGTAATATTTCATTGATCTTATGAATTCCAACAGCCTTTCTATTTAATATGATATTCGACTTGTGATAACAATGAATAATTTGTATGAATTGTTTCGGGATTCAAAATATCTCATGCTCAAAACCCTACCATCCATGCAGTTCTGAGAAATACTTTTGCTGTACGATTTTAAGATCTGAACACTTAAATTTAAGTTTCATAATATGCAAAGCAATTACATACGGATTTTGATGAATGAAAGTTTTATACTCATGAATGTGAGAAAAAAAACAATGTAAGTTTCTTTTAATACTATACCTTCACTTAAATGTTTGTGCAGTTATTCTTTCATCCGTATGATGCAGTCACTTTTGGTTGAATGTGTACCCTCACTCCAATTGATTTAGAAGTTGCTAATCTTTGAACAGGCACGCTTATGATTATGTGATGTTGAATCTTTGTGTAATCTCTTTTATCTACATATATGAAATGGTTGATTTCTTGCTCGTGTATGTCCATGGTTCAAATCGAGTTGCGTAATCTCAATGGTTTTTGCCTAAAATTGTTATTGAGTTGAGCTTAACTGAAAAGAATTAGCACTTGCTTGCTTTATTGATTGATGTTGATTTGGAAAAATGCGCAAACAAAGGAATGCGACTATATAGTGATATTGTGCTCCGACGCAAAAAAATTGCGTACATCAGTTTTGAATTCTTGTTTTGTCGGCCCCTAATTCTCTAATTGTAAGTGACAATGATCCATAGTTCAACAGGTTGGATCTACCATGCTCGAAGAGCTCATGAATTCGGAACGTTATAAATCGACTTCAGTATTCAATTGCTTTTAAACAAAACATTTACACGCTATTGATAATCGATGAACAATTTTGATTTGATATGCTTACGTTGAGTTGATTGTTTTTTGTATTACGCATTCAGAACACTATGTATAATCTTATGCATTATAACTTTATGAATAAAAACGTTTTTTTCTCACTCTAAGATCCGAAAATTGAACCCTACGAAGAATGAGATAGCAATTGCTTTCAAAGTGTGACACTTTACATATGCTTTCCACCATGGATTTGGAATGTAAAGACCATTTACCTGTGAGTTTCAACTTCCCCAAGTATGCATCAACGGCCTTTCTTTCAAGTCCAAGTTTAATGGTCGCTGTCGGAATGATTTCCACATTCGAATTGACATCCACAAAAATTCAAAGGTTCTTAAAAATTGGTAAATTCTAATATAATAAAAGCATATATTTTACACGAGCCTTTGATTTGTCTAGAATCTTTCTTAAGAACTTCCAGGTCAAGGACGAAGGAAAAGTGTATTTGTACTCTCATTTTGAGATCTTCCAAATCCTCATTTGAGTTCTCCTTATATAACCTGTCTTAAAGAGCTTTGTGACTATGAGAATGTGACTAAGCGCTTCAATGTATATATTGATTGTTTGTATTTATTTATATGTTTTCCTTCATTATGATTTGATATATTTTTCATTGATGAATAGAACCCTGCATAACTAAATATATGTAAAAACAAATCTAAATGAGCCTATCACAAACTACATCTTTCTGCGTGCATAGTCCATCTTAATGACATACTCAAATCATCTTGACTTATCCAAATGGAAGCATCAAACATAGAACATCCTATGAAGCTTAGATGAACTTTCTAAGGATAGTACCTTGTTGAGATGCAATATTCCAAATCCTAGATATTCATTTTGTTTATCATGTCTGAGTGGTGAATTTAATTAAGGGTGAATTGAAGTATCTAATTATAAGGTGAATTGAAAAGAATTAAACTATGTGAATATCTATCTAACTATATGTTTGTGATTGTGTGCATGAATGTAACTAAACGAGTACGAGTGACAGTGAGTTGAGATACGAGTGCATGGTGTGTATGTGACTAAAGTGCATGGTGTGTATGTGACTAAGTGTTTGCATGTGCATTTTCCTGTGTTGTGTTGTGTCTCTTAAGTACAGTACTTGTGAGTTAACGCGTATGATTGTGTATAAATATATATGGTTATATTATGAATTTCCTAATGTTCTTATGAAGGTACGTCCAAGAGAGGCAAAGAGAGAGAGAGGGGGAGAATGAGAGAGAGAGAGAGTTCCCCCCTTCCTCCCAACAGGTACTGACGTAGAAGACTACAAAACGATGGAGAAAAACTAGCGGGGAGAGAGAGAGAGAGATAGAGAGAGAGAGAGTTCCCCCTTCCTCCCATCACGTACTGACGCGGAGGACTGCAGAACGATGGAGAAAAACTAGCGGAGAGAGAGAGAGAGAGCCATAATCGGCTGTTGTAGAGAGTGTGCAAAGCGCTCAAAGAGAGACAGATTGTCGACGACGCGCGTAGAGAATCTAGGGAGAGAGACAGATTTTCGACGACGCGCGTAGAGAATCTAGAGAGAGAGAGAGAGAGAGAGAGAGAGAGAGAGAGAGAGAGAGAGAGAGAGAGAGAGAGAGAGAACTGAGGTGAAGTAGAGAGAAATCGATGGTGGCGAGCTCAGTTGAAAGAGAGAGAGAGAGATCGGGGCAAAAGCTGATGTCGACTTTGGCAGAAACATATTGAGACATAGATCTGCATGCACGTAGACTATGGCGATAACGCGAGAGAGAGAGAGAGAGAGAGAGAGAGAGAGAGAGAGAGAGAGAGAGAGAGAGAGAGAAGGATATATGGAAAACAGATCTGGCAGATTGCGCACGCAGAAAACCATAGATGAAAAGCGGCACAGATGCGTCGTTGCAGTGAGAAAGAGAGGACTAAAATTATCATGAGCAAACCTTCCAGCTAATCTGACAGAAAACTAAACCCCAAATTGATTTGCATTCTCATTCATAACCATGGACACGCTGACGTAGTAAGTACCAGCTTCCAGTTCCAAGAGGGTCATCTACCTGCCTAAGATCGGAGTGCTATAGTTTTCTCCTGGGTCCATCAGTCGTCAACGTTCTACTCCGTCTCTCCACTGTGCGGGTGTAAGAGAGCTAAAGGATGAGTGAAATTCATTATAGTAGGCAAAGGAGGACTCGTTTCTCACATGGGCTTCTTACCAGTTCTACATTATTGATAAAGATGATGAAGAGAGAAAGAGGGAGAGAGAGATAGAGGGAGATCGAGAGAGAGAGAGAGGATCAAGAGAGAGAGAGGGAGAAAGAGAGAAACACAGAGAGAGAGAGAGAGAGAGAGAGCAATAGCGAGAGAGAGAGAGGATTGAGAGAGATAGAGGGAGAGAGAGAGAGAGAGAGCAATAGCGAGAGAGAGAGAGGATTGAGAGAGATAGAGGGGGAGAGAGAGAGAGAGAATGAAAGCTAAGTCAGTTAAGTAAGTGTGAACATGTGAATACATGCATGTATGTAAGTACGTAAGAGCATGATGATGCATAGAGTGCATGTGCATGAATACATGTGTATGTGAAATGAATGCATATGTTAGTGTATATGCATATAGGTATTTATTCATGTGAGATGCATGTGATACATATATGAGATATGTAAGCATTCTTGAGGGTATGAATGCTTGTATATATATGTAAATACATATATATGTGAGATATTAGTATGTATATATGAATATGTATGTAAATATAAATATATAAGCCTGCATATATGTGAAGTAGATGTGTACATTATAAGTACATGATAGTGTATGAACATGCATATTAGAACTAATATTTGTGTGCATACATATAAATTTGGTGTATGTATATAAATATAAATGTGAATGTGTATTATCTTAAATATAAGAGAGTTGATTAGCATGAATTAACATAAGTTTAAGTTATGTTAAAGTTTTTCAGTATTAAGTTTATAAATGTGAGTTAACATAAGATAGTGAGTTTGGACATGCATGTAATTGTGTATGTGCATGCATATATGAGCCAAAGTATATATGCAAGACAATAAGGATAGATGCATGTGTATGATAAATATATGTATGTATAAGATGCATAAAGTGCATGTGTAAGTAAGATTAATGTATGAGCATAATGTATGTATATGAGAATGAGAATACATAAAAGTTGAATGCATATATATGAGTGTATATAAGTATAAATGTATGCAAATGAATGCATCTAAATGAGTAATGCATGTGCATGTGTGCATGCATATGAGATAGGCACATATGAACAAGAAATGCATAGGAAAGTGAGTATAATTGTGGTGCATAAATGCATGGTAACCATGAATGAAGTGTGTAATCATAATAAATGTATGAAAATGAATGAGTGTTTTATGATTAATGAGACATATTTATGTTTTTTTTCTAATGTTCTTATGCAAACCATTTGAAGAAGAAATAATGAGCAATAACGACTTGACGAGATCTATGAGCTTTTGATGAGGAGCTATATTTATGCCACTTTTCCTAGTTTCTCTTTTATCACATTTGAAACATAATGATCTTGTATTAGGCTTTTATCTAAGGATTTGTATAGGAGTATCTTCAAAGTATATGTATTATGACTTTTCTCAAAAGCACTTGTATAGGATTATGATTACATCTTCAAGTAAGTCTTCTACTAAAAAAAATGACATACATGCCTCTTTTATTCTAGAGACACTATTAACTGCTCCTATAGAGAATACTACTATTCAATCCAATGAGAATGAAACGAATGATGAAATAGAAGAAGAAGAAATAGTTAAAGATTGTAGTGTTACTAAATCTTTACATTCTCCATTATATGCTTACTGTTTATCTAGATTTTTAGACTTCTGTTCAATTGCGTCAGTAGAATATGAGGATAAGGAGATTTTGTTCCCTCCACTTTTAAATAGAAATACTCATCCTAAGCAAAGACAAAACGACGTTGCTGATCTTATCAAAGATAGGATAACCAATTAAGAATTAATCTTGCAATCATATCAAGATGTTGTTTCTAGGTATAGACCTGCAGTTTCTTATGGACCATAGACTCATAGGCTAATCTTAAATAGAGTATAAAACTATAGCTAATCACTCTTCACACATTGAAAACATATCTTAGTTCCTAAAGTACACAAAGAAACACCTAGCGTGTAGTCACATAGTGAGACTAATGCAAATTAGTTCTAATCCGCACTTGCCTCCTTTCACACCCCTCGACAGATTTGGTCAACCCGACATGAAATGTGACGCTAGTGTGCTTAGGATTTTTGGTTGTGATTTTAGTCTTATTTAAAACAATTAACTATTAATTTCCTTCTTGTTTGTAGGTGAGTGGAGGAAGGAGCCTTTAGGGCAAGTAAGGATTCTATTACTACCTACTTTGTACCTTGGTTCTTGAGGTTGTTCTCTAGGGAACTTAGCGCCTCCACGGGAAGAAGGGTATTCAATATGGAGGAGCCTCATCGCTTCTTTCCCCTCCCCATTAACATACAAGAAGACTATTATTACATAGACCACTTTTAGTTTGTACTTAGTTTTTATTTATTAGAAACTTTTGTAAAGAAATATCACAGTGCACATTAGAATCCTCTGCATCAAGCAACTTCAGGTAAAGAGTTTTCAAGTTCTTTTAATTTAGTTGAAACATATATTCCGATAATATCACTTGCACTTTTTGATTGTTAGCATAAGAAGAAAAACACAAAAAGATTATTATCACTCGCATAAAAATATTAAAAGATTTTGTTTCTTTGCATATTTGCATCAACTCTTTGTAGTGCTAGTTTAACCTGATTCAAAATGTGAGTAATGGGAATTGAGCAACATACAGATATAAACACTATAAATCAAGTTCAAAATAATGAATCTTACACAAATGAATTGCAAGAGAAAATTCCAAAGAGTGTTGAAGCGTATATAAATGCATTGATTGATGAAAAATTGAAAATATGGAAAGAAACATTCGTCAAAATGGAGAGTAAGGCTAATGAAGAGATACAACATGAATTTACAATTATTTCGACTCTGCATGATACCACAAGTGCTATGTTGAAAACTCTCCAAGTATTAGGAATTGACCTAAGAACATGCAAAGAAGAAATGAATGTTGAAATTGTAGAAATGAACCAAAAATATGATTTGTTGTCCAAACAAATAAAAGAATTAGAATTAACTAAAGCTAAGCATGAAAATGAGAGAAAATACTAAGATCTATCTGCAAACCCTTCTTCTAAAATCTATTAAGATGATTTTAGAAGATCCACTCCTAAAATTCCACGAGGAATGCCAAATAGGATTCAAAAAGGACCTTTGCAATGTTTTTCGTGTGATCAATATGGAGACACATTTTGGGATTTTAGGTCATATGAAGATGCACGAAGACGAAATTTCATGATTGAAAATGAGCAAAAATTTTTTAATTATCAGAATGTACTACCTTTATAATTAAATATGGGAAGAGGTGGAATGAAGAAATTCATAAAACAGAACCGAACTAAACCAAATCCAACAAATCCATTGAACATCAAAGCAAATGAACAAAAAAGTGAGAGTACATTTACAACAGAACAGGTATTAATGACAGAAATCAACAGTAGTAAAACCAAAGAGGAAAATCAAAATTTTGGAACCATAATATTTGGATATAAATTAATGTGAATGCCATCATGAAATATGAGTTGGATCAAGGGAACTTGAAAATTTTGAGGTTTTCTTTGAAGTTTTTCAATCAGGAAAAAGTCAGGGAAATACAAACTCAAATTAACAAACATGATTATCAAGAAGGAATTAAACAGGAAGAGATCAAACAAAATACTATAAAAAAGTATGTGAAGCAAATGAGTGAAATAGAAAAACAACTTCGTGATAATATTATTAAAAAATTTGAGAACACTATGAACATAAATTCAAAAAAATCAATACCTTTAAAACTAAACAAGAAAATTAAGAGTTTATCATTGTAAAAAAATAGATGAACTGATTAAAATACCAATTTAAAGATGAAACAAACTATGATAAATACAAAGAATTTAACTATTAGATTATGAAACAAATTAAGAGTTATTTTTTATTTTTTCCCTTGAATATGAAATATTTTGATAAGAAAAAAGAAGTTCTTTTATACAAAATAAAAATACAAAGTATTTAAGAGTCCTTTGAATATGAAACATTTTGATTAACAAAATTATGATAAAGCATTTAACTATTAGATTAAAGAAAAGGAAGTTTTCTTTTCACAAAATACTTACTACGAAGCTATTTTATAGATGACAAAGATGAAAAATGATGAGTAAAAAGCACGTCAAGTAGTGAGTAAGAGTTTGATGAAGATTTCTTGGAAGATGACAAGGAAGATAAAGCATAATCGGGAAATGATTTGTTTTTTATATATAAAGAAGTTTATTAACATTATGTGGATAATGAAAAAGGAATCAAAGTAGGAATGTCTATGCAAGTTGAAGGTCCAATTTAGGGAGCTTATAATTTGTTATGAGGATAGCAAAGAGGAACAGTTGAGGTGTGACCCTTAGTAAAGGTGAATTTACTTTATACAACTAAGCTTCTTTATTCTCTGAAACCCTTTAGCAAATGAGATCTTAGTTCTAATTGTAACATGTCTCTAGATCCTCGGCTCTGATTAGGGGTTACGCTTTTCTCCTTAAACAAAAAAGTTGTGAAAAAACATAAATACATCAAGCAGTACATTAATGGTTGCTGCAAGATGGAAAAAGAAAAAGAAAAGAAGTAAAAGAAAAAAAGAAAAACAAAGAAAAAGAAAAAGAAAAATTATTATTTAGTTGTGGTCTTGAAATCACTTCGTAAATGTATTACGGGCTATATGAGGCAAAGGTCTGCTATAGAATAATCACTTAGATGTATCTTATGGCAGATGAATAAGAAATAAAAGATAGAATACTTATATAAATTAAATATTACTTGTGAATGGGGTTAATGGAATGGTAAGTACTAGGACTATCTAAATGACTAGTGTAGATTTTTCTAAATTTGTCTTTTGACTTCATGCATTGAACGAAATGATTTCCAATACACGTTTATATAATTTTATGAATTTTCTTTATGATCAAAAACTTAATTTGAATTTAGAAGCATTTTTTATCATCTTATTTAGAGTCAATTTATAAGTTTTTCCAAAGGATTTGATGCTTCTTTCCATGAACTCCAGGTTGGCCCATCGCGACCATGTGCAAGTTTGGTGGGGGTAGATGTCAGAATGATTTCCACATTCGAATTGATATACACAAAAAATCAAAGCTTTTTAGAAATTGGTAACCTCTAATATAACTTAAACATATGTTTTACATGATCCTTTGATTTGTCTTAAATCTTTCTTAAGAACTTGCATCAAGGATGAAGGAAAAGTGTATTTGTACTCTCATTTGAGCCTTCCAAATCCTCCTTTGAGTTCTCCTTATATAACCTGTCTTAAAGACCTCTATGACTATGAGAATGTGACTAAGCGCTTCAATGTATATATTGATTGTTTTTATTTAGTTATATGTTTTCGTTCACTATGATTTGATATATTTTTCATTGATGAATAGAACCCTGCATAACTAAATATATATAAAAATAAATCTAAGTGAACCTATCACAAACTACATCTTTCTGCGTGCATACTCCATCTTAATGACATACTCAAATCATCTTGACTTATCCAAATGGAAGTATCAAACATAGAATATCCTATGAAGCTTAGATGAATTCTCTAAGGATAAAACCTTGTTGAGATACAATATTCCAAATCCTAGATACTCATTTCGCTTATCATGTCTGAGTGGTGAATTTAATGAAGGGTGAGTTGAAGTATCTAATTATATTTTACCTTATTGTAAACCTGAAATTAAACGTATTAAAAAAACTACGAATATACAATTAAAAGAATTAGACTATGTGAGTATTTATCTAACTATATTTATGTGATCATGTGCATGAATGTAACTAAGCGAGTATGAGTGAGAGTGAGTTGAGATACGAGTGCATGGTGTGTATAAGTGTTTGCATGTGCATTTTTTGTGTTGTGTCTATTAAGTACTTGTGAGTTAACGCATATGATTGTGTATAAATATATATGGTTATGTTATGAATATCCTAATGTTCTTATGTAGGTACATACGAGAGAGGTGGAGAGAGAGAGAGAGAAAGAGAGAGAGGGAGAAATAGAGAGAGAGTGAGAGAGAGAGTGTGTTCCCCGTTCCTCCCGTAGGTATTGACGTGGAAGACTATAGAATGATGGAGAAAAACAAGCCGAGCTAGGGGGGAGAGAGAGAGAGAGAGAGAGAGAGAGAGAGAGTTGTAAGTACTAACGTAGAAGATTGCAGAATGATCGAGAAAAACTAGCAGAGAGAGAGAGCCATAGTCGGCTGTTATAGAGAGTGTGCAAAGCGCTCACAAAGAGACAAATTGTCAATGACCCATGCAGAGAATCTAGGGAGACAGAGAGAGAGAGATAGAGAGAGAGAGAGAGAATTGAGATGATGTAGAGAGAACTCAATGGCGGCCAATAGAGTTGTGTGTGTGTGTGAGAGAGAGAGAGAGAGAGTGAGGCAAAAACCAATATCGACTATGGTAGAAACATATTGTGGCAAAGATCTACAGGCACATAGACTATGGCGATAACGAGAGAGAGAGAGACAAATATATATATATATATATATATATATATATATATATATATATATATATATATATATATATATATATATATATATATATATATATATATATATATATATATATATATATCAAGATATATGGAAAACGGATCTGGTTGATTGTGCACGTAGAAAACCACAGATCAAAACTAGCACAGATGTGTCATTGCAGTGAGAGAGAGAGAGGACTAAAATTATAATGAGCAAACCTTCCAGGTGATCAGACAGAAAATTAAACCGCAAATTGATTTGCATTCCCGTTCATAACCACAGACACGCTCACATAGTAAGTATGAGGTTCTAGTTTCTAGAGGATCATCTGCCTAGCTAAGACCGGATTGCTATAGCTTTCTCGTGGGTCCATCAGCCGCCAACGTTCTACTCCATCTTTCTGTTGTGAGGGTGTAAGAGAGCTTAAGGCTGAATGAAATTCATTATAGTAGGCAAAGGAGGACTTGTTTCTCACATGGGCGTCTAACCGATTCTTCATTATTGATAAAGACGGTGAAGAGAGAAAGAGGGAGAGAGAGAGAGGGAGATCAAGAGAGAGAGAGAGATAGAGGGAGATTGAGAGAGAGAGAGAGTGATAGAGGGAGATCAAGAGAGAGAGAGAGAGGACCGAGAGAGAGAGAGAGTACCAAGAGAGAGAGAGAGGGGGAGAGAGAGACAACAAGAGAGAGAGAAATAGATAGAGAGAGAGAGAGTAAGAGAGAGAGAGAGAGGAGAGTGAGAGAGAGAGAGACAGAATGAAAGGTAAGTCATTTAAGTAAGTGTGAACATGTGAATACATGCATGTATGTAAGTAGGTAAGAGCATGTTTATGCATAGAGTGCATGTGCACGAATGCATGTGTATGTGAAATGAATCCATGTGTTAGTGTATATGCATATAGGTATTTATTAATGTAAGATGCATGTGATACATATATGAGATATGTAAGCATTATTGAGGTTATAAATGCTCATATATAGATATATATATATATATTTGTGTGTGTGTGTGTGTGTGTGTGTGTGTGTAAATACATATATATGTGAGGTATTAGTATGTATATATGAATATGTATGTAAATATAAATACATGAGCCTGCATATATGTGAAGTAGATGTGTACATTAGAAGTACATGATAGTGTATTAACATGCATACTAGAACTAATATTTGTGTGCATACATATAAAATTGATGTATGTATATAAATATATATATGAATGTTTATCATCTTAAACATAAGAGAGTTAATTAGCATGAATTAACATAAGTTTAAGTTATGTTAAAGTTTTTAAGTATTAGGCTTATAAATATGAGTTAACATAAGATACTGAGTGTGGACATGCATGTAATTGTGTATTTGCATGCGTATGTGAGCTAAAGTATATATGCATCACAATAAGGATAGATGCATGTGTATGATAAATGTATGTATATATAAGATGCATAAAGTGCATGAGTAAGTAAGATTAATGTATGAGCATAATGTATGTATATGAGAATGAGAATACATAAAAGTTGAATGCATATATATGAGTGTATATAAGTATAAATGTATGCACATGAATGCATCTAAATGATTAATGCATGTGCATGTGTGCATGCATATGAGATAGGCACATATGAACAAGAAATGCATATGAAAGTGAGTATAATTGTGGTGCATAAATGCATGGTAATCATGAATGAAGTGTGTAAAGCATAATGAATGTATGAAAATGAATGAGTGTTTTATGTTTAATGAGGCATACTTATGTTTTTTTTCTAATGTTCTTATAGAGACCATTTGAAGAAAAATTGGGGAGCAGTAATGACTTGAAGAGATCTAGGAGCTTTTGATGAGGAGCTACATTTATGCCGTTTTTCCTAGTTTTCCTTTTATCACATTTGAAACATAATGATCTTGTATTAGGCTTTTATCTAAGGATTTGTATAGGAGTATCTTCAAAGTATCTGTATTGGGACTTTTCTCAAAAGCACTTGTATAGGATTATTTTGGTTCTGAGGTTTTAAAATATTATTATTAAAGTTTAATCATCAATAAAAACCTTACATTTCTCTTTAGTTGTCATGTCTATAAATATTACATCTTCAAGTAAGTATTCTACTGAAAAAAATGTCATACATACCCCTTTTATTCTAGAGACTCTATTACCTACTCCTATAGAGAATACTAGTTCTCAATCCAACAAGAACAAAATGAATGATTAAATAGAAGAAGAAGAAGTAGTTAAAGATTGCATTGTTACTGAATCTTTACATTCTCCATATATATGCTTACTGTTTATCTAGATTTTTAGACTTCTGTTCAATTGTGTCAGTATAACCTCAGGATAAGGATATTTTGTTCCCTCTACTTCTAAACAGAAATACTCATCCTAAGCAAAAAGAAAATGATGTTGCTAAAATTATCAAATATAGGATAATCGATGAGAAATTAATCTTGCAATCATATCGAGACGTTATTTCTAGGTATAGATCTGCACTTCCTTATGGACCATAGACTCATAGGCTAATCTTAAATAGAGTATAAAACTATAGCTAATCACTCTTCACACAATGTAAACACATCTTAGTTCCTAAAGTACACAATAAAACACCTAGCATGTAGTCACATAGTGAGGCTAATGCAAGTCAGTTCTGATCACTGCTTGCCTGCTTTCACACCCCTAGATACCACGCATAGTCAATTAGTAACATTCACATATGCTATGGGCACCCTGTGTGTAGGATTGGATCCACACAACATGACTGATCTAAGATCTCTCATCCCTTCCCATATGCTAACTCTACCTTGTAGGTGTATTCAGATGGACTTGTCTTTAATGATAATTTCTTCACCAAAGAAGGTTTAATTAACATTGCGCATGGATCCTATGTCAAACACTATTTTAATAGGATGTTCATTAACCTTCCCTCTCATGAGAACCAGCTCGATGTCTCGAAACTAATACCCTTTTTGTCCAACTAGGGACAATGCCACATCTAGCACAATGGTCACCTTATTGGCGACCATTATATTCAAGATGGGTTTTTTGTTCTTGGATGGAGGATCCATCTCACTTCCTATAACTAGAATATTAAAATCTAAAGGATATGATGGAGTGGATGATGAAGACTTCTTCCTCTCCACCACCATTGCTACATATATCTTCTTCTTCTTTTTCTTCTTAGGACATAGCCTATATGCATGCCAATTAGGCATCCATAACAAAGGACCTCATGAAAATCCTTTTCTTTTTATTTTTGTGTCAGACTGGATTGTTGAAATGCTCTATAAACCATGGAATAAGTAATGTTTCTCTCCACATGGCCCGAATTCCAAATAACATTCATCGGTCTACTAGATAATAGAACAAAAGTTGTGGGTTTCTTGAATCTTGTCAAAGTAGTCATTTGCCCTAAAGCGTGAGGTTGAGAGTATTGCCCATTGTATACCTCAACTGTATATAGACAAGTGCACACATGATGGTAAGTGAAGTGAAAATGCAACAATGCATGTAACTCATTAATCATATCAGAATGCACGTCGTTGATATTTGTTATAGTACTAAGCACAAATTTGAACTCTTCTCTCAACTCTGAATTCCAAATATGGTCAATAGCGAGTTTGTTTTGAAGCTCTCAATGAGATGCATCTAATATTGGCTCAAATCTCACAAATGTGCTTCAAGTTATGAATGAAATAGTGAATGGTGGGAAACACCAATACTTTCTCAACAACTTCTCAAGCCTCACACATGCACTACAGTAGTTGAAACATGAAGGGAAGGGGTATATAATAGCTTTTAACACACATTCCAAGCATGAAACACACACACAAGCTCATGGAGAAGAAGATAATCAGTAGAGAAGAGGAAAATTCAAAATTTCAGCTTCAGTATGGTTGTTTCTTTGAAGGTCATATGTTTATTCTTTGTTTACACACTTCATGACCTCCTTCTTTTGCATTGTAGCTTGATGTGTGCCCCTATGGCTTTGGCCAGAGGGTGAGTTACCTTTATTGAACACTTTTTATTTTCAATTTCCGTCTTCTTCATTTCTTGCTTGATTCTCCCTCCACACGTCCCTTCTCTTGAACTCTCGCATCCCCGATAGGCTTTGACTGGCGACATGAGTATGTATGGATGGTTGTTTGCTCTCTTTGATTTAGCAAATTGGCCTTCACATATCATGAGTTCTTTCCATTGTGTTGATTTGACACCATCAATTGGGACATGTCAATGATGTGCAAAGAAATTTAACTCATAGGTCATCAAGCGAGCATTGAGGTTAGAAGTCATTTTCACAAAAATGTCTGAGTCCATTTCAAAAAACCCTCAAAAGTCTACATATATGGACTTGATAAAAGCATCAAGTGTGAGTATATGGCCATTATTGTAAGTCGGCTAGGCATTAATAAGAGGTAAAAAATTAAGGCATCTGCACCTTGGTTAATGCCGATGAATTTCCAACATGTGTATTGAGCATGTTTGAAAACTTTTGATACTGTTAGTAGCATGCTCAACACTTTGTTCATCCTCTTTATTGCTAGGTCTAGAGCTATAGCATATCTCGAGAGCCAAAATTCTGTAGTTTGTACCATATACTCTTTGGTAGGTAAATAATTATGAGGTGGACTCGATAATAGAGGATAGTTCAGCCATTGGTTGTTTATTGTGCCCTGATGCTCTCCTTTTCAAAATTGTGTCCAGGATCTTCATCACGGCATTGGGGAAAAAAGATGGGTCTACTTGTAATAAATATGGTGTAGACTCCCAATGCATCCATAGAGTAGGATTCTTTTCCAAAACTTATATCAACAGATTGGATCCGCAATGTGCCCAGCATTCTGAGGCTCACCACGATGCCTTACCCATGGATGCATTATATCCTACATCCACTCCAGGCATCTAGAGGGCTATGAATTCTTGTGTGTATGAGAAGGTATCTACTCTAAATTGTAAGTCCATCCGGTCCTTTTTGCGTCATCCTCTTGATGTAATGCCTTGTTCCTTCTTTTAGTAGTCCATATGGTACATTGAATGGCTTCATAATTTGTTTGAAATTTTTGCTTTTGATTTTTGCTTCTTTCATCACTTTCACCACTTGATCTTTGATGTGTTGAGTAAGTTGGGACACCAGTAGTGCCCAATTGTTTCAGCTTAGTTTTGCAATAGGGTGTGTATTTTGATCAACACCTAGATCCTCCTCTTCCATGTGTATAAGTGAATTATTGATGGGGGGAGAAGGAGGACGTACCTTAGTCTCCACAGTAACCGTTTGGGAGCTTGGAACTATCGGTGTCCCCATATTGTCCTGCTTTTCAATATAATCTTGTAGTTTTTTAATGAGCTCATCTTTTTCTCTTATTCGTTCTTTTGGTGTGATAATCTCTTTATCACTTTGCCTCTTTCTTTCTCCTAATATTTCCATTTGGTCTACATCCTCATTGCATTATTTGACATACTGTGATTCAACTACTTTCCATTTCTTTCTTAATTCATTTGTGTCATATATATACTCTCTTTCCCACTCTTCCCTCAACTCTTGCTCTTGCTTTAGCTGATCCGCATACCTCGTTATCTGAGCTTCCAATTCATGTGTATTTTTTTTATTATTTTCTTGCACTTCAATGGGTTTATTGAATAGGATTGCATTCCCTAGCCTCATATTTGTTTTGAAGCTCCTTATGCTAGTGTTGCAGCTTTTGATTCTCTTTGGTGAGGAGTTTGCATTTTTTCATGGCTTCTTTCATTTCATTTTCTTTGTTTGTAAGTGCATATTTAGCATGTAACACTCTTGTAGAAAGCTCTTCTCTTAGCATCTTGAATTGATTTCTCTCCACTAACGCTTTGTCATAGTCTCTATCTGCTTCCGTGAGCTATTGTATACTCGAATAAATGAAGACGAGTACAAACGGAAAAACCAAATGTCTGCAAATGAGTGAGCTTGCACAAGTACTCAGAGATGCATGATGATGAGTTGGATTTTACGATCCAGAAGCTTACCCAGGGATCATAGCAGCCCTCTTCTGCAGATCCACATGTAGGAAGAGAAATTTCTGCTCATATCTATGTTTTCTTTTCACAATTTTCTTTAATGATATCATAACACAAATTTTTATTTATTTTTATCTATCTATTTTCAGGACAACTATACCACCAGCAGATCATGAGAGGAGAGCAGAGGTGCTTATGAGGACATGCATAGGTGCCCTAGGGCTAGAATGCGATATAGAGCTACAGGGGAATATATTGTAT
Source organism: Ceratopteris richardii (assembly GCA_020310875.1). Lineage (NCBI taxonomy): Eukaryota > Viridiplantae > Streptophyta > Polypodiopsida > Polypodiales > Pteridaceae > Ceratopteris > Ceratopteris richardii. The sequence goes on from CM035420.1 coordinate 107,354,836, forward strand.
ATAGAGAATGGATTGGAGCTCAAGAGAAAAATGCAAGCATTATGCAACTCCTACCTGAGCCTTGTCCACTTGTAGTGGAAGTAAGTATAAGATTAACATATAAATTGAAATAAAAATCTTATAATCTATTTATTAGTTTTTTTTAAGTGAGCATGATTAGAGGGATAAAAAATATGTACTTAGTTCACTTGAGACAAATTTTGGGATTGCGCAGTCCCATAAGTGGTTTCTAAAAGATATGCGAACACTTATGGCTCATTGTTGTGATAATGCATGGTATGCATTTCTTTTATTTGTTATATTTATATGTGTAACTATATATATATACACACACATAACATACACATATATATACACATATATTTAGATATATAATTATACACATGTTTATATCCACACACATATATACACAAATGTACATGCACATCAAGTAACATGCATACATGAGTATGTGTGTATGTATATATACGTGGATATGCATATGCGTGTTTATGTATGTATGTGTATATATGAGAGACAGATAGAAAGGAGTGTGACACACACACATACATGCAGATTTACACACACATACACATACATGTACATTTACACATGCAAACACATTCATACACATTTACACACACATACACATGCATGCAGTTACACACATATAATGAATACACACATGGACACATACACATACTCACATACATATACACATACACAAACATAATCATATGTACACACATAGACTCATATTTACATACATATATACACATACACATGCATACACGCACACACACACATACATATATATATATACATATATATATATATATATATATATATATATATATATATATATATATATATATATATATATATATATATATATATATATATATATATATATATATATATATATATATATATATTTATATATAAACTTTTTTAATATTAACTTATTTATTTATTTATTTATTAATTTGTTTATTTATTTATATTTATATTTATATGTATATACATATGAATTATATACATACACACACACATACATATATATATATACATATATATATATATATATATATATATATATATATATATATATATATATATATATATATATATATATATATATGTATATATGTATATATATATATATATATATATATGTGTGTGTGTATGTATGTATGCATGTATGTATGTATGTATGTATGCATGTATGTATGTATGTATGTATGTATGTATGTATGTATGTATGTATGTATTGTTGGTGCAGACCAATCACCAAGTGAAGATTTGAAGGACAAAGGATAGAGATGAATTCAAGTTTTGAAGCAAAGAAGGTGGATACATTCACAGCGTGAAGGACATGTACACATATGTACATTAGTGAAGACATAGATCACTTAGATCTTTGATTAGTCATAAGCTTGTATATATTTGCATATAAATATCTTTGAAAAATGTCGGGGCATGAAGAGTGAGACATGAGAAGACAATAGGAGATCACAAGAATAGTTGTAAGTGTCATTAGACATATGAGAAGTGAGTTGAAATGTTGATCCTCACTCAATTGTAAACTTCTGAGAAATAGAAGAATTTTTGCGCCGGATATTTCTGTGTCTGCTCCGTCTGTGGTAAATCTCTTGTGGAATCCTTTTGAGGATATCTAAGTCCATAGTTGATCAATCTATGGCTTAAGTTTCAGAGTTTAATTGTAATCAGGTAAGGAGAATTGTTAGTAGGAACATTCATATGTGTTGAGTGTTCATAGTCTCCTGAAACAGGCGCAGATTTTGAGTTCAATCAAATGAGTAGTGCTCAGTGCACAGTGTAAAGTTTTACACATATGATAGCTTAAAATCTAAGTTGAGAGATAAGCTATCTACAACCAAAAGGATTTGGTCAAACGGGTTTGACATTTGGAGAACCAAAGTTAAGAAGTTAGGGGTGTCAAATCGACTTCTCAGAAGTGCAGATTTAGACATAGCTGACTTGGTAAGTAGATTTCTCAAGATCTACTAAACCTTTTGAAGTAATTCGACTTGGAGAAGGTGCGCAATCTTTAGGCAACACCTTGTGCAAAGTTTCATAAAAAACTTTACACATTTACGCAGTCAATGAGCAAGATCTTTGCAGCAAACTTTCTGAGGAATTATCTTCTTCACAGTTTAGTCAAGAATTTGACATTTGGTCATTGATAGCTTAAATTAGTAAAGTTTTTTACTTATTCTTGATATAGAAGTGTTCTAAATTCAAGAATAGGTTGTTTTTTTGGAGATTAACACTCTCCATCAGTGGTATCAGAGCAGGAAACATCAAAATCAAGGAAAGGAGGATCCCGACTGCTGCAGATTCAAGAAATTCAACAATTGAAGAACTAAAAGGTGAAAGCTTGAAGGCAAAGCTTGAGGAGGAGACCATACGAGATCAAGGAAGTCAGAAGGAGTATCATTGGAAGTAAAGGTAACCTTATACTTTATAAAGGTTAAAGATTTCAATACACGGGTGGACACAAGATGGGAGATTCTCTTCAGATAGAGAAATTGGATAGGGAAAACTATCCTGCATGGTCAATGAGGATGGAAGCTCATCTTATGAGCAAAGATTTGATAGCTTATATCACAGGAGAAGAAGAGAAGCCATAGTTCAGAGATCCTAGTGTTCCAACTAGGGAAGAGTTAGCAGATTTGAAAAATTGGATGAAGAAAGATGCTCAAGCTAGAAGCATTATATATATGGCAGTAAATGATTACTTGCTACCTCACATTAGAGGTCTTGAAAGTGCAAGTGAGATATGGAATGCTTTGGAGGAGCATTTCCAAAACACTACAAAGTCAAGGAAGGCATCCCTATGGGTAGAATTTACAACTTTCAAGAAGAAGGCCTCTCAATCTATTTCAGACTATGTAACAAGGATGAAAGATATTGCAGATGCATTAGGAGCTGTTGATGAAGATATTGAGGAGGATAAATTGGTAAGGAAAATCCTTACAGGTTTGAGAGGTGATGACAAATGGAAGCCATTCATTTTGTCTACAGAACTATCACTTGATCACTTCACTCCTGATTTAAATCAGTTGCTAGGTCATATGCTAACATTTGAGCAGGATGTTAAAGGAGATGGTGACAAAAGTACAGGTCATGCAATGTACTCAAAGGACAAGAAGAAAGCTAACAAAGGAAAGCAACAATCAGGTGAAGATGAAGGCACAAACAGTCAAGCCAACTTCCTAAGAGGTAGAGGAGGTGGCAAAGGTAGAGGAAGAGGCAGGAACAATAAAGATGGAGGCAAAGCTTGTTGGATTTGTGGTAAGACAAATCACTTAGCTAATGATTGTTGGTATAATAATCAGAGTAATAGTGGATATAATCAGAACTATAATACAAGAGGAAGAGTGGCAGAAATCAAAGAGGTAATTTCAGAGGCAGAGGTAGTAGGGGTTACTTTGGAAGAAATGCAGGTAGAGGTTTCCAAAGTCAACAATATAACAACACCTACTACAATTATGCTTCAGATCAAAAGGAAGATTCAACATTGATAATGAATGCAACTTGTGAAAGGCAGAGTGAAGATCAAAGAGTCTTCTACATTGACTCAAGGTGTAGCAATCACCTGAGTGGTAATATAGCCTTGATGACTGATTTGGAGAATAAAGTATCTAATCATGTTGTTCAAACAGGTGACAACACAAAGCACAATGCGAAGTCAATTGGATCAGTGAAATCCAAGGATGGTAGCATCTTATTGAGTAAGGTCTTGTATGTTTCTACAATTCCTAAGAATTTGATAAGTGTAGGACAAATTGTGGAAAAAGGTTATGAAGTAAGGTTCACTAATGAAGGAGTGTTTGTGGAAGACCCTAGCAATGGGTATAAACAAATTGTTTCAGGAAAGAAAGAAGGGAGATTGTTTACATTGAAGATTCAAGGTAATATTGGTCATGCCATGTTCACATATGGAGGACATAAGATCTTTGAGTTAGATCTTTGGCACAAGAGGCTTGGACATTTCAATGAAAGAGGTATTAAAGATATGATTAGCAATGGTTCAGTGCTTGGTTTGCCTAATGTTGCAGGTCAACATATGACATACAGATGTGAGGCATGTCAATTAGGTAAGGCTCATAAGCAATCCTATTCCAAGCATGGGTTTATGTATTCAGAAAGACTTGAATTGGTGCATACAGATGTGTGGGGTCCTTCAAAGGACTTTAGTATAAATGGTTCAAGATATTATGTCATATATGTTGATGATGCTACCAGATGGATCACAATTTATGTGATTAAAGAAAAGTCAGAAGTGTTTAATACATTTAAACACTATCATGCATATGCAGAAAGGATTACAGGTCAAAAATTGAAGAGACTAAGGTCAGATGGAGGGGGAGAGTATTTTTCAAATGAGTTTAATGATTACTTGTGGAATGCAGGTATAAAGAGAGAAGTTACTTGCAGGTACTCTCCTCAACAAAATGGTGTAGCAGAAAGAAGAAATAGGACTCTTATTGAGTTTGCAAGGTCCATGATGAAAGAGAAGAATTGTCCAAACTATTTGTGGGCATAGGCTGTAAATACAACTACTTATTTGGTCAATAGATTGCCTTGTAAAGCTCTGCAAGGCATGACACCATATGAGGCATGGTGGGGTAAGAGACTTACACTAGATCATTGCAAAGTATTTGGATGTTTGGCCTATGCATATGTGCCATCACAGTTAAGGCACAAATTGGAACCTAAAGCTGAAAAATATGTTTTTATTGGCTATGATGATAAGCAGATGGGATACAGGTTGTGGAATCCATCCACAAAACATTTTCTTGTATCAAAAGATGTTACATTTGATGAGCAAGGTACTTGGTATGCAGGTACTATCAATGTCAATACAGATGATGAAGAAATTGTGAGCGAAAGAAAAGGTAAATCAAAGGTTCAGATATTTGATGAGCAAGAGAATAATGAAGTGCAGGTTGAAGTGGAAGATACACCAAGATTTGATCCTGAACATGAAGAACCAGAAACTTCAAGAAGTGGAGAACTTAGGAGGTCTACAAGGAACAAATGGCAACCTACAAGGTATAGCTATGATACTTCATTTCTGGCTACCAAAGATTATGCTTACATGATTAAAGCAGATGAAGACCCTTCTACATATGAGGAGGTAAAGAAAATTGGGAGAAAGCTATGTAGGAAGAATATGATGCATTGATGGAAAATCAAACTTGGGATTTGGTTCCAAAGCCAAATAGTCAAAAGATCATTGGATGTAAGTGGGTTTATAAAACAAAAAGATTTGCAGATGGAAGTGTGTCTAGGTACAAAGCTAGACTTGTTGTCAAAGGGTTTGCTCAGACATATGGTGTTGACTATGATGAGACTTATAGTCCTATGGCAAAGATGACAACCATCAGGACACTTATAGCAATTGCTGCATGCAAAGGTTGGAAGTTATGTCAACTTGATGTAAAAAATGCTTTTTTGAATGGTTACATTTCAGATGAAGTTTTCATGGAGCAACCTCAAGGGTTCAGAGATAAAAGATATCCAGATCATGTGTGCAAGCTCAAGAGAGCTTTGTATGGCTTGAAGCAGGCCCCAAGGGCATGGAATTATAGACTTGTAAAGTTCTTGAAAGAACTTGGATTTCAGGTGTCTAAAGCAGATAGTAGCTTGCTTGTCAAAGCAAGTGATAATGGTTTTATATACATGTGCATATATGTTGATGATATAATCCTTACAGGTAAAGATGAAGAAGGAATACAAAGACTAAAGAAGCAGATGGAAAAGGAGTTCAAAATAAGTGACTTGGGAGACTTGTCATACTTCTTGGGCATGGAGATTACATATACTCAACATGGAGTATTTGTGACCCAAGAAAGGTATTTGAAGAACTTGTTAATCAAGTTTAAAATGGATGATTGCAGGGTAGCACCTACACCAATGGAGGTGAATCACAAATTGAGTAAATTTGGAGGTGAAGAATTCAAGGACATGAGACAATATCAGAGTTTGGTTGGTAGTCTCATCTATGCTACTTTAACTAGACCTGATTTATCATATGCAGTAGGGGTTTTGTCTCAATTTATGCATTGTCCTAGAAAAGAGCATTGGATTGCAGGACAAAGAGTGTTGAGGTACATTAAGTTTACACGCAAAGAAGGTTTGAATTATGGGTTCACATCAGATACAAACATCAAGATCTATAGTGACGCAGATTGGGCTAGTAATCCAGATGACAAAAGATCAACCTATGGATACATGTGTTATGTGGGAGATAAGTTAATCTCTTGGTGCTCAAAGAAGCAACATACAGTTGCTTTGTCATCCACAGAAGCAGAATACAAAGGCATGGTTGAAGCTGCAAAAGAAGTGATTTGGCTTAAGACTCTCATGAAGAGTTTTGACATTATACAGAGCATACCTATCATTTATGGTGATAACATGAGTTCATTATATCTAGCAGCTAATCCTGTTTTTCATGCCAAGACTAAAAACATTGAGATACAGTATCACTTTCTAAGAGAGAAGGTGATGGATAAGGAGATTGAAGTCATACATACATCAACAAAAGATCAGATAGCTCATATGCTTACAAAGAGCTTGGATGGACCAAAGCTACAGAAGTTTAAAGATATGGCAAGTATAAAGAAGATAAGAGAAACCTCAATTGATGATTGAGGGGGAGTTGTTGGTGCAGACCAATCACCAATTGAAGATTTGAAGGACAAAGGATAGAGATGAATTCAAGTTTTGAAGCAAAGAAGGTGGATACATTCACAGAGTGAAGGACATGTACACATATGTACATTAGTGAAGACATAGATCACTTAGATCTTTGATTAGTCATAAGCTTGTATATATTTGCCTATAAATATCTTTGAAAAATGTCGGGGCATGAAGAGTGAGACATGAGAAGACAATAGGAGATCACAAGAATAGTTGTAAGTGTCATTAGACATATGAGAAGTGAGTTGAAATGTTGATCCTCACTCAATTGTAAACTTCTGAGAAATAGAAGAATTTTTGCGCCCGATATTTCTGTGTCTGCTCCGTCTGTGGTAAATCTCTTGTGGAATCCTTTTGAGGATATCTAAGTCCATAGTTGATCAATCTATGGCTTAAGTTTGAGAGTTTAATTGTAATCAGGTAAGGAGAATTGTTAGTAGGAACATTCATATGTGTTGAGTGTTCATAGTCTCCTGAAACAGGCGCAGATTTCGATTTCAATCAAATGAGTAGTGCTCAGTGCATAAGGTAAAGTTTTACACATATGATAGCTTAAAATCTAAGTTGAGAGATAAGCTATCTACAGCCAAAAGGATTTGGTCAAACGGGTTCGACATTTCGAGAACCAAAGTTAAGAAGTTAGGGGTGTCAAATCGACTTCTCAGAAGTGCAGATTTAGACTTAGCTGACTTGGTAAGTAGATTTATCAAGATCTACTAAACCTTTTGAAGTAATTCGACTTGGAGAAGGTGCGCAATCTTTAGGCGACACCTTGTGCAAAGTTTTATCAGAAACTTTACACATTTACTCAGTCAATGAGCAAGATCTCTGCAGCAGACTTTCTAAGAAATTATCTTCTTCACAGTTTAGTCAAGAATTTGACATTTGGTCATTGATAGCTTAAATTAGTGAAGGTTTTGACTTATTCTTGATATAGAAGTGTTCTAAATTCAGGAATAGGTTGTTCTTTTGGAGATTAACACTCTCCATCATGTATGTATGTATGTATGTATGTATGTATGTATGTGTATATATATATATATATATATATATATATATATATATATATATATATATATATATATATATATATATATATATATATATATGTGTGTGTGTGTGTGTGTGTGTGTGTATTCATACATACACACACACACACACATATATATATATATATATATATATATATATATATATATATATATATATATATATATATATATATATATATATATATATATATATATATATATATATATATATATATATATATATATATGTGTGTGTGTGTGTGTGTGTGTGTGTGTGTGTGTGTATGTATATATATCCTATTTCAAAAAACCTATTTCAAAAATCCTAATTTGGAAACACTGATTTTGATATTATGATTTACACACCCTAATTTAGAAACCCTAATTCAGCCTTTTAACCATATGATTGAAGTATATGCACATATTGCATCTATTCCTCTAACCACCTAATAGAGAGATGTCTCTCCTCCCAACCTTATGTCTACATATATCTCTACATGAATCAACGAGGATCATAATATATATAAAGATACATGAAAACCATGTAGATACAGATACATAAATATAAAATGATAGAGTAGATACATTATGCATCACACATACATGCCTATATGCACACATGTATACATATACACACATATATATTTACATGTACACATTTAAACATAAATACATATGCATATATACACATCACATATACATGCCTACATGCACGCATGCATACACAATTATATACACGCTTGCATATATTACACAAATGCATATGCATACATACATGTGTGCATACTAACACATGTATACATATATCACACACATTCACACACATACATATACATGAAATACACATGTGCATTCTAACACATGTATACATATAATACACATGAATACACACACATATGCATACATACATGACAAACGTTTGCTCCTCCAAAATAAAGCTATATATAAAATTTTAGGCATACCCCCGAGCTTCGTGTTCTAACTTAAAGGAACATGATTTCATCTCTCTAGTAGGATTCACTGATATTCTAGTTGACTAAAGAAGAATCTATTATCTTATATCCATTCAAATGATTCAAGTTATTGATCGATAACTAGAGTAGGGTTTACTATCTAATCTACTTATATGTTTTCATTATTACCATCATTTTGGTAAGACATCAATATAGTCTCATCTTCATTATCCTTATTGATATCTGTAGTACCCCTCCGTTTCTCTCTCTCTGTTGTGCTATTTTTCTCTCTTTTTTCGGGGCAAGTTCTTGGCATCAGTGACGAAAGCCTACAACCAGGTTGTTCTTCATGGGGGCTCATGTCATGCAAGGCTTCTGAAGGTGTGATTTGCCTTTGGAGTTGGATTTGAGTTGTTGTTGATGATGGCAGTATTTGATCTCATGCTTCCTTCTCTCTTTTTCTTTCTCTCTCTCTCTCTCTCTCTCTCTCTCTCTCTCTCTCTCTCTCTCTCTCTCTCTCCCCTCTCTCTCTCCCTCTCTCTCTCTCTCTCTCTCTCTCTCTCTCTCTCTCTCTCTCTCTCTCTCTCTCTCTCTCTCTCTCTCTCTCTCTCTCTCTCTCTCTCTCTCTCTCTCTCTCTCTCTCTCTCTCTCTCTCTCTCTCCCCCGTCCTCCCTTCCTCTCTCTCTCACGGCCTACCCCCTCCCCTTCTTTCTTTTCTCTCTCTCTCTCTCTCTCTCTCTCTCTCTCTCTCTCTCTCTCTCTCTCTCTCTCTCTCTCTCTCTCTCTCTCTCTCTCTCTCTCTCTCTCTCTCTCTCTATCTCTCTCTCTCTCTCTCTCTCTCTCTCTCTCTCTCTCTCTCTCTCTCTCTCTCTCTCTCTCTCTCTCTCTCTCTCTCTCTCTCTCTCTCTCTCTCTCTCTCTCTCTCTCTCTCTCTCTCTCTCTCTCTCTCTCTCTCTCTCTCTCTCTCTCTCTCTCTCTCTCTCTCTCTCTCTCTCTCTCTCTCTCTCTCTCTCTCTCTCTCTCTCTCTCTCTCTCTCTCTCTCTCTCTCTCTCTCTCTCTCTCTCTCTCTCTCTCTCTCTCTCTCTCTCTCTCTCTCTCTCTCTCTCTCTCTCTCTCTCTCTCTCTCTCTCTCTCTCTCTCTCTCTCTCTCTCTCTCTTTCTCTCTCTCTATTTCTCTTTCTCTCTTCCCTCTCTCCCCTCTCTCTCTCTCTCTCTCTCTCTCTCTCTCTCTCTCTCTCTCTCTCTCTCTCTCTCTCTCTCTCTCTCTCTCTCTCTCTCTCTCTCTCTCTCTCTCTCTCTCTCTCTCTCTCTCTCTCTCTCTCTCTCTCTCTCTCTCTCTCTCTCTCTCTCTCTCTCTCTCTCTCTCTCTCTCTCTCCCTCTCTCTCTTCTCTCTCCTCCCCCGCCCCCGTGTACTCTCTCTCTCTCTCTCTCTCTCTCTCTCTCTCTCTCTCTCTCTCTCTCTCTCCCTCCCTCCCCTCTTTCTCTCTCCTCCCCTACCCCCGCTGTCCCCACGCTTCCCCGCCCCCGTTGCCTCCCGCAGAGCCCGCCCCACCCCGCAGCCCTCCCCGCGCTCCCCCGCCACTCCCGCCCCACTGCCCCCCGCAATCCCCGCCACCCCCAGCGACCCCCGCCTCTACCTCCCCGCAACCCCCGCCTCTCCCCGCCCGCAACCCCCGCCTCTCCTCACCATTTCCCCCGCAGCCCCCGCCATTCCTCCCGCCACCCCCCGCCAACCCCCCCGCTCACCCCTACCATTCCCCCCCACTGCCCTCCGCTCACCTCCGCCACCACCCCTGCACCCCTCGCCATTCCCCCCCGCTGCCCTCCGCTCACCTCCGCCACCACCCCTGCCAACCCCCCCCCCTCACCCCCGCCATTTCCCCCCGCTGCACACACACACACCTGCCCCCTCACACACACACACACCCACACACACCCACACACACCTGCCCCCTCACACACACACACACCCACACACACCCACACATGCAACACACACACACACACACCTACACATTCTCACTCACATCCACACACACACACACATACACACCCCCACACATACACACACTCCCACACACACACACACACATACACACCCACACACACACACCGACACACACACACACATGCGCCCTCCCACACACACATACACACATAAACCAACACATACACACTCACACCCACACATACATACACACACCCACACATATACTCATTCACACACACACACATACACCCACACACACACTCACCCACACACACACACACACACACGCAACTAAACAATAGTGATGTTGCAGAACCTGATAATGAACCACCTCAAAGGATGGGAGATCCATCTCTGGAAGTGACTCAAGAAATGTGTGACAATGCTCAATTTGCAAAAGGCAAGGCAATGGAAGCTATGACAGATGGTGACTTCATATTTCTTAGATACCAACAACAGTTCCCGCATAACCAAGTTCTCCATCTATAAGGTTCCTATCTTTTGCGCTAGCACGTTATAGTTGCTTGAAAGAAGCAACAATGCTAGAATCCTCTATTTTACGTAAAGAATCAATAGCTTTGACTCTAATATGTTGTCCAAAAGCCCACATATTAGTGAACATTTGAGCCTGCTAAAGAAATTAAATTAGTGAAGAGAAACTAATATATATATATATATATGAAAAAAACAAAATATTATTAAAATAAAATTACCTTTTTTTCACAACCTATCATTCTCTCTACTCATCTGAGAATTCTTCATTATTTTCATTGGCTCGTTGCAAACGATTATATAGCCAATCCTTGAAAGAAGATATATTTGTAATCTCATTATTATCAAGATTATGTCTATATCTTTTGTTTCTCCATCTTTTACTTTGGAGATTTTGAAGTTCCTATTCGTACTTGCTAACAAATACTTGTGTGCATTTGCTATTATATGATACAAAAGTAGAAACATCATTTTTTTCTTGAAATGTAAATAAAAATGGAACTCCCTTACCTGACAATACCTCATCTCTTATTTTTGAAGAAACTAGTTGGTCCATGCATGTGGAGATTCTTCATGAACTCTCTCAAGGTCCTCACTAACATAGTACATGCACTCCTCAAGTATCCAACCCTTTTCCATGGATCCTTCTAGTTTCGCTCTTTACCGCACATAACTTTTTAATATGCCCATAAATTGCTCGACCCAAAACATCCATCAAGTGTTGACAACACACCTACAATCTCTATTTCATCTACAAAATGGACTAACAAGTGAACCTGAATATCAAAAAATGAAGTAGGAAGCTCTTTCTCCATCAAGCATACTATATGTGTTTTATAATTGTATATGTATGTATGTATACATATGCATATGTGTATGCATATATGTATGTATGTGTGTGTGTATATATGTGTATGTATGTGTATGTATGTGTATGTATGTATGTATGTATGTATGTGTATGTATGCATGAGTAGCTGTGTATATTTGATTTTTCTTTGTTTTCTTTTTTTGATTGTGGTTTGCCCACTTTCATATGGATATCTAGACCATTGAATCATTTGGTTCTCTCCCATTTTATAGTCAATCAATTACCTTCCTTGCTAACTAAGACTTACATATTTGTTTATAGATATAAAGTATCAGTTAGCTATGGAGGTATTAGGTGGTTTGATAAATAGGAGAAGCAAATTTATCTCGATGATTTTGAAAGATAGATGAATAGTTTTAAAGGATGGACGGAAATAAAACATCCATTCTTCAAAATCTTCGAGATAAATTTGCTTCTCCCATTTTCCAAACAACCTAATACCTCCATATCTAACTGATACTTAATATTTGTATGCAAAGTGTTGATATATTTAGGTAGTGATGTTTGTGAACACTCTAGGACCGCCGGGGCACTTTTTTCCCTCTTTAGGAGGTTTCTTCCCCCAGCTTGTATATACACCTATTGCCCTAATGGGCTGCTAATATGTGTACATTCTCTAGTAATACATTGAGTATTGTGTGTTGTCCTCCAAGCTTCTTCTTCTTCCTTGTTCTATTTGCATGCTTCCATAGACATCGAACTCCAAGAGTTGGTATCAGAGCAGGTTGCTGCTTCATCTAGTGTGTTTTCTACACCTCTTTGGTTGTAATCTCAAATTCACATGAAATTAGGTGAGCATACGCATGATGTTTCAGAGATCAAAACAACTTTGCTATGTGGTGCCAAAATTGTGATATGAACTCGTTTCGGCCTCTGAACGCACTTTGTGCCGACTATTTTGTCTTTTTGTGCCAAAGCTATATACTTGTTTCGGTTCGCCAAGATAAGCACTAGGACTCACCATTCTTCTTTTCCCTTCTTGGTTTCATTTTGAAAAGAAGTCTCTCTTCCACCTCATATTTCTTGAAGTTTAAGGGTACATCAAATTTTTTTCTCCTCTATTCTAGATTCCTCTTGTTTTATCTTATTTTTCTTTTTTCCAGAATCATGATTTTCACTCCTCTCCTTATGTACATATTTTTTATATTTTCTTGAGATTCTATCTCTTATTACATCATCTGCTTGAACTTCTTTTAAATAAGTATTTTTGTTATGTATCAAAAATTTTTGGTCATCTTGGAAATTATTTTGTGGTGCTACATTAATCATAATGACTTTTATATGAAAAATATCATGTCCTTCCTCATTCTGGAAGTTTATCTCCACATGCTCATTATTGGCTATGTCTAGTGTAGAGAAAATTTGATTCCATCCATATGGTTCAAACTCTTCATCATCAAAATTCGGGGATACATATGTTTCATCTTCAAGTCCTCTTTCCTTTTTACAATCCTCCTTTTCAATGAGAATTCTTTTCTAGATTTTCTTGTTTATTGCATTACACTTCCACAATGGGGGTTCAACATCACTTTCACTTCCTCCTTCTGACTCCTCACTTGTGCCTCGACTTTGATGTATCTTGAACTACTCATGGGGGGATATATCACCAAATGTTCCATCTTTTAGGTTTACTTTGGTAAATTTTCCTTGATTCTGGAGTTATAATCAATCCTTACCCCAATCTTGTATTATTTGCATTTGTCTCATAAAAGGCCTACCTAGGATAATCTCATAGGATGTCAATTGTGGAAATTCTACTACATCAAATTTATGTTCTATTTCTATTCCAGAGATGTCTATTATTCCCTTCTCCCAAATCCCTAAAGGTGCCTCGATGTGACCATCCACGAATTGTAATTTCATTTTGATTGGTTGAAGTGTGTATGCTCCCCAGCTTTCCCAAGTTCGATTTGTTATAATTGCAACTCCCGATCCACTTTCCAAAATTGCATTTGTCTATTTGTCACCAAATTGTAGTTTGAGTATGGTATTACCTTCGTCCCCTTCGCAGTATCCTCATATCTTATCAATGGGTACATGCATAATTTTCACAGCTTCTTATTTTGTTCCTTGGTTCGAGTGTGAACTTTTTTCAGGTTCTAAAATAAGATCTTGCAAATGAGGGTTTTGTTTCACCGAATCACTCACTGTTGTTTGATATTGAATTTTTATATTGTTTTGTTAGTTTGAATTGTATAGTGATGGGTTGTGTTGTATTGGCTCCTTCTTCTTGTAATGGATCATTAATTTCTTGATTATAATTTTGTTGGTTTGAGCTTTCTGTACTTCTCCCATCCTCATTGTCTCCTTCTTGTTCAAGGTTTTGTTGAGTTTTACTGATTATTTGTTTACAAAGCTGCATTCTTTCCTGATCCAAATCAGGAATTGGATAGGTACTTTCATACTCAAAAGCACTAGGTCCTTCCTCAATTCTTCCTTGATAAGATTTCAACAATGTGTCTAAATTCTTCAATTGATTTTCTTTTCTGTTCCTGGTTTGACTTTGTGTAGTGCTTGTGTTTTCTTATTTTTGTTTATTAGATGTTTCTAGTGTTTCCACTTGTTTTACTTTCTTTTCCTATTTAGCTCTTTGTCTGGCTCTTTTTTCTCTTCAATATGTATTTTTCTTTATCTCTTATTAATGTGGTTTCAATAGTATTCCTTGCTCCTTAGCCTGAGATCTAGTTATTGTCAGTGTAGATATCACCTCATTCTCACTCGGCTCTCCTTGCTCCATTATCTCCACAGATTTCAAAGGTAAATGAGTTGTTGTATTTTGTTTTTGGATATTTTTAGGACAATCCTTGATTAAATATTCTCTACCACAATCTTTACAAAAAGCTCCTTCCACTCTTAATGTTGATGGTTGCGTGCAATCTCTTACAAAATGTTCTCCTCCACACCTATAGCAAGTAATCTTTTGATTAGTTTTGAACTGAGGTCTTTGACTTGACATATAATTGTTTGTGATATACATCAATGTTGTTGCATCCAACTGAAATCTTCCATTTCCCAAATCTAGGGCTTGTAAATCTGGCTCTCTTTTTTCCTTGTTTTTCCATCCAATTGGATCTTGATATTCTTCTAGAGAATGAAATTCATTCATGTAGCTTTGTTTGATCGTTATATTTTCATTTTCATCTATTGGAATATATTTGACAGGAACTACATTTGTAGGTATGGGAGGTTGTTGCCCTAACACTGGCCTTGGTTGTTCTACAAACCCTAATTCCAGTTGTTGGTTGTATTGGCTTGGGTAGTCTTTTTCCGTGAGAGGTTGTTTGTTGTAAAAACACTCTTCCCTTGTATGGTTGGTCCATTTCCTTTCCAGGGGTACAATATTTTAGTGTTTTCTTGTCTTGTAGGTGTTGAGGTCTTTGATAATGACATTGATGTGTCAGATGGTTTCCCCCACATTTATAGCAATTCTTTATTGGTGCTAGTTTGTTGTTTACTAAGTTCGCCTTAGTAGTAGCCTCTAAGGCCTTTGCTATAGCTTTGACTAGTTCCTCTGTAGGTGGTATCCTATCTTCATGGTTTCTTGGTTCGTCAAATGCCACTAGATCTTTCCCTCTATTGTCTTCCAAATCTATAGCTTCTTTGACACATGAATCTAAATCAAAACACCTTCTATAATAAACCAAAGTTCTTAGCTGAGCAATTTTTAGACCTTTTATGAATAGAGACACTTGCCTTGCCATTGAGGGAACCTCATCCTTTGGACGTCTATTGATATACTGCTTAAATCTCCTTGCAGCGTCTCTCACATTTTCCTCTTTGTGTTGTTTAAAACTATGAATCAAAGTGGTTGTACTATGTTTTATCGCAGTTTTTGAAAATTCACCTATGAAGGCTTCTAAGAAGGATTCTATGTTTTGATACATTTCTTTCCCTAATTAGTTGTCTAAACTCAGCAGCATGTGCATGAGGGTCTGAATATCCTTCATACTGATTCTTCATACACTTTGCTACGTGATATAGCCTCAACATTCTCCCTTGAGTCTACCAATTTGTTCTCCTTCTCAAATTGTAATCAGGCATGTCTTGGCCTTCTCTTTCAAAGGGATTTGGAGAATTAGATGGTCTCCTTTCTTTTTGTGGTTGAACTAGAGTGTGAATTCTACTTGGTCTAAGTATGTCAGATTGTCCCAAATCTTGGTCCCAAGGTCATTTGTCTACACATTGACCAATATCATTAGAATTTTATGGATCATGAGTGAAAACATATACACATCCATGTCTATCCTCATATCTTCTATCTTTGAATTATGCCACTAGCATTAAATTTAGAGGAATTTCTATGTTTCTCAATCTAATGAGATTCTTATGCATTCCATCCTGATACACATAGGTGCCAAACCTATTTGTGTACATGTATTTAAGGATATTCCTATAATCTCATGTGCATGTATGTTCCTCTTCTAAATTCAAATTTTCCATATTTGGTAATTGATTTGTGAATTCCTTCTGATGATTGGCTAGGTATTGTTGTTTCTTAGCCTTACTATGAATTGTGGAATGTATGATAATAGTTCTAGGTCTCAGTATCATTCACCTCTTCTATTGGAAACCCTAATTTGATTGTTTGAAAACTCTTTTTATGTCAATGGATTTGGGGATTTGAACTTGAGAAGTCAACTCTTCCTTCTTTTTGCTAAGAGATCTCTTTCTCTCTTCTATGATTTTTCCTAATTGTAATCTCCTTGATTTTTCCTTAGTTTTGCACTCTGAATTGTTTCTGGGAAAATTCTAGAAAATAACATTTTTGCAGAAAAACGCAATTCTGATATTTTTTGTGATGCTTTTATGAAAGCATTTTCTAAATTTTGAAAGAAAGTTAATTGATTAAACCTTGCTTGCTCCAAATCGTGTTTTTTCCATACAAAAAAAAATGGTTTAGAGAGTCCATGATTTTTAGTGTGGAAATAGCAATTCTCAAACAAAATCATGCATTTTGACCTACAAAAACCATGATTTTGTATTTTTTGTTGATATATTTAGGTAGTGATGTGTGTGAACACACTAGGACTGCCAAGGCACCTTTTTCCCTCTTTAGGAGGTTTTGTTCCCTCGGCTTGTATATACGCCTATTACCCTAATGGGCTGCTTATCTTTGTACATTCTCTAGTAATACATTCACTATTGTGTGTTTGTGCTCCAAGCTTCTTCTTCTTCCTTGTGTTGTTCACGTGCTACTGCACACATCTAACTCCAATAATTGGTATCAGAGCAGGTCGCCGCTTCATCTAGGGCATCGTCTACACCTCTCTGGTTGCAGTCTCAGATTCACACAAAATTTGGTGAGCATACTCAGGCTAGTTCAGAGATCAAGATTGCTTCGCTCTATGGTGCCGAAAAAGTGATCTGAGCTTGTTTCGGCCTCCGAATGCATTATCATAGTGCTTGTGCATGCTATTTTGTCTTTTTGTGCCTAAGGTATATACCAGTTTTTGTTCACCAGTATAAGCGTCTCAAAGTCTACTATAGGTCTAGCAGAATTTGTTTAGACAGTTCTGTTCAACTTTTTGAGATGTAGTCAATTTTCTGCATCAAGGTATTTTAGTCACAGGCCATGGCTGAAAGCAATGATGTATTCCGTATGTTGGCTGTTGAGGATACGTTGGATGGTACCAACTACCCATTATGGACTTATATGATGCAACATGTTTTGGTTGCAAAAGGATTGTGGAACATTGTGCAGGGTGTTGAAAGACGTCCTATTACACCTGTAACAATATGTACTGCAAATACACGTGCTAGAGCTGATGAAGATGGTGTTGAAGATGATATTCCACAGATTCCTGTTCGTGCTGCTATTTCTACTGCACCTACTACAGAGCAGATTCGCTGGGATGGCAGAGATGCCCAGGCACATGCATTGATAGCTTTGTCTGTCAAACGTGCCATTATTCCTCACATTCACTCTTGCAGAACATCTAGGGATGCTTGGGATACACTTACCACATTGTACCAAGCTAGGAATGAGGCTCGTGTTGCTTATCTCTGAAAACAATTGGAGAGTGAGCACATGAATGAAGGTGATTCTATGGACAGTTTTTTGACAAAGATCAAAGTCTTGAAGGAACAGTTGACTTCTGCTGATGAGGTTATACTAGATAGCTCACTTGTGCAGACCGTTCTGAATGGTCTTCCTGATTCATATCAGAGTTTCGCTTCTACTCTTCGATTGATGATGAAAGGCAATCCAAATGCCTTATCATTTGAGGAGTTAGTCTCTCTTCTGTTGCAGGAAGACCAGTCCAGGTAAAACAGGTCCATTATCCGAGTTGCAGATCAAGCTTTACTGGCTAGTCAGAAGGGCAAAGGAAAATGGAGCTCTTCAACTAGATAGCAGAAATCTACAAGTGTTGCACATTCGAAGAACCAAGACAAAGATGAGAGAAAATCAGAAAAGAAAAAATTGTTTTGTAAGTAGTATAAAGGGAATGATCATATCATTAAGAACTGTCCAAAATTGGCTGCTAAAGAGGCAAAGAAGAAAGAGGCTGGAATGGTTGTTGCAGAGGCCTCTACACCAAAAATAGAGTTTGCAAATCTTGTGCAGGAAGAAGAATGGGCGTTTACTATTGTTTGAAGTCTTGACCCATCTTCTCCTGATTAGTGCATGTCTCTAGTAGACTCAGATGTTTGGTACTTTGACAGTGGGGGACCAAACATATTACCTTGCAGCGTAGTTTCTTCTCTTCACTTGAGCTTGCCCCTACAGGGAATTTTGTCACATGCACCAACAACTCCTCTTATCCTATTATGGGAGTTGGTAAGATCATTCAGACTACTGCTGATGGTAGTTCTTTCACCTTGTCAGATGCTTTATTTGTGCCAGGGATCAAGAAGAATCTATTATGAGTTTCTACATTAGCCAAGATTGGATTGGTTGTGAAATTTATTGACGATAGATGTACAGTTCATGATCTGTCAAATGGTGATGTTATTATTGCTTCTGGCATTTTATGTCATGGGCTGTATAAGCTCATAGACTATAAAATATTTGTTAATGATTGGGCATGTGCAGTTCATGATTCTCAGGCTATGTCGGATGCAAAGCTTTGGCATGCATGCTTTGGTCATCTGAATTTTGCTAGTTTGCTATGCATGCCCAAGCTTGAGGCACCCGGAAAACATGTATGTGAAGGCTATATTTTGGGCAAAATGCAGCATTCCTCCTTTCCAAAAGATGGTTCAGTTCGGGCTACGGAGATATTGTAGCTTCTACATAGTGATGTCTGTGGTCCTATGTAGACACACTCTTTTGGAAATTACCTTTACTTCGTGACTTTCATTGATGATTTTTCCAAGCATGCATGGGTATATCCATTGAAGGAAAAGTCCGAAGTGTTCATGTCCTTCAAACAGTTTTTGGTTTTGGTTGAAAATCTGTCAGCATGTAAAATGGGCACCCTCCATTCTGATCGAGGGGGGGGGAATATATGTCTTCTGATTTTAATGCATTTCTGGTTGAACGTGGGATAAAACACTAGTGTACAGTGTCATATACACCTCAACAGAATGGAGTTGCTGAAAGAAAGAACACGTCACTCATGGAGATGGCGAGGTGTATGGTCAAGAGTCAGCCTTTACCACATAGTTTCTGGCTTGAGGTTGTCATGTGTGCAGCATATGTACTGAACAGGTGTCCCACTAAAGCGCTGTAGTCTATCACTCCTTATGAGGCTTGGCATGACCGCAAGCCATCTGTTGCTCATCTGCATGTTTTTGGTTGTTTGGCATATGCATTAGTGCCTGAACAACATCACAGAAAATTGGATGATAAGGCAGTAAAATGTATTTTTGTTGGGTATAGTTCTGAAAGTAAAGGCTATCGTCTGTATCATCCACAGTTTAAACACATTCTGGTTAGCTGTGATGTTGTCTTTGTGGAAGATGCTATTCAGCCATTGCTTTCATGTACTAAGGAGACATTTGTTAGCTCCAAAGACATGTTTCATATGATGATGCAGATCATTCCATTTCTGATGCAGATTTATATGATGCACTTGTTGATGAGAGAGCTGATATTGAGCAGGCAAAACCTATGCCAAAATGGTTGGTGCAGACTTTGCGTGACAACAAATTAGATGCACCTTTGTCATATCGTACTCGTTTAGGCTCTCATAGTGCCTCCTTTGCATCAGATTGCTATGCTATGGCTGCGTCTAGTATCTATGCTGAGAATGAGCCTGTTTCTTTTGATGAAGCAGAAAATTCAGAAAATTGGATGGCTATTATGCAATCAGAATATGATGCTATAATGAAGAATGGTACATGGTCTTTATCTGACTTGCCTCCTGGAAAAAAGGCCATTGGTACTAAGTGGGTATACAAGCTGAAGCGTAAACCTGATGGTACAGTTGATAGGTATAAGGCTAGGCTTCTTGCAAAGGGTTATGTGCAGGAAAGAGGCATTGATTTTGATGAGACCTTTGCACCTACATGTCGTATGACTACTATTCGGAGCATTTGTGCACTTGCAGCCCATCATGGTTGGAATGTACATCAGTTGGACATTAAAACAACATTTCTGAGTGGTGACCTGCATGAAGAGGTGTATGTTTTTCAGCCTCGTGGCTTTGTGCAAAAAGGGCATGGAAACCACGTGTGCAGGTTAAAGAAGGCATTATATGGTTTAAAGCAAGCACCACATGCTTGGTATGAGAAGATACATGCCTATCTAGTTGCACATGGTTTTGAGAACAGTCCATCTGAAAGCACCTTATATGTTAAGCGTGCTAATGATGTGATTCTGATCATCATTGTCTATGTTGATGACATGCTGCTCACTTGTCCTATTGAGAAGCATATTGCTGATTTCAAGGCGGATTTGCATGCCTCATTTTAGATGTCTGATTTGGGGCATTTCCATCACTATTTGGGCATTCATTTTATGCAAGTTGATGGTGGAATGGCTTTGTGTCAAACAAAATATATTGACACATTATTGCAGCGGTTTGGCCTTGAAGACTGTAAGCCAATACCCACTCCTATGGAGACAGGTTTACGATTGAGTCTTCATGATGCTGGAGATGCATTTGATGTTGATCTCTATCAACAGGCTGTTGGATGCTTGATTTACTTATGCATTACTCGGCCAGATGTTCAGTTTGCTGTCTCACAGATGAGCAGGATTATGCATTGCCCAGGAGTCACGAATTGGAAGGCGGTTAAGTGCATCTTTCGCTACTTGAGTGGTACTCGGGTACTTGGGTTGTTTTATCCCAAGCGGGGATCACTACCGTCATATTTGCATGCTTTTTCTAACTCAGATTGGGCTGGTTGCTATGACACTCATGTGTCCACCAGTGTTTTTTGCTTCATTCTTGGTAGCTCATGTATATCTTGGTTGAGCAAGAAGTAGCCTACTGTGGCCACTTCCAGTTGTGAGGCTGAGTATAGGGTAGCTTTCACAGCTACTATTGAGTGTGTGTGGCTGAGACGCCTTATGGCTGATTTGGGTATTGGCCAGTCTTCACTGACAGTTAGAGTGCATTGGCAGTTGCGAGGAACCCTGTGTTCCATGCTCGCACTTAGCACATTGAGGTGCATTATCACTATGTCAGGGAGAGGTTCTTTACTGGGGAGATCAGCTTCGCATATGTGCCCACACAAGAGAACATTGCAGACCTTTTCACGAAGGCTCTGCCTAGGGAGAAGTTTGAAGCTTTCCGCAAAGCTTTGGGCTTACTTCCTTTTGTGGAGTGATTTCCACATAGTTTGGCACTTCCTTATACATGAGTGCCAGCTCCTTGTTCAATGCATCACTCCCAGGGGGGATTTGTTGATATATTTAGGTAGTGATGTGTGTGAACACACTAGGACCGCTAGGGCACTTTTTTCCCTCTTTGGGAGGTTTTTTCCCCCGGCTTGTATACACACCTATTGCCCTAATGGGCTACTTATCTTTGTACATTCTCGAGTAATACATTCAGTATTGTGTGTTTGTGCTCCAAGCTTCTTCTTCTTCCTTGTGTTGTTTGTGTGCTTCCGCAGACATCTAACTCCAATATTTTTATCTTCTCCAAGTTCTACAATTGTGTATGACAATCGTGTTTCCAGAGAAAAGACATACGATTTTCAAAAATCACGATTTTCTATGAAAATCGTGATTGTCAAACACAATAGTACATATATATTTTTAAAATTGCAAAAACATGATTTTGTGAGATCACGATTTTCACAAAGAATCAAGTTTTGATGGAATTACATGATTTTGAGTATCATGAAATTTGGAACTCAAAATCATGATATTTTTTGAAAATCGTGTTTTCTACAATTCTAAGTGAAAATCATGAAACTTTGAACTCAAAGTCGTTTTTTCTAATGCAAATCATGATTTTTCATGATTTTGTGGATTTTCACGATTTCAAAATCGTGTTTTTTCTCACAATCGTGGTTTTTCAGGATTCTATGTAATATCACGATTCTCAGCTAAAAATCGCAAATTTCACACAGAATCGCGTTTTTTCATGCAATCGTGATTTTCCACGATTCTGTGGAATATTATGATTTTCAACTGAAAATCACTATTTTCACACTGAATCGTGTTTTTACTCATAATCATGATTTTTCATGACTCTATGAGTACTGATGATTTTGAGCTCAAAATTTGTGAAAATTTGAAAGCTCAAAATCACGATTTGCAATTGCAATCGTGATTGCTCACAATCGTGAAAAACATAACTTTTTCAAAAAATCATGGTCACTGAAAATCGGATTTTTTCTTGCACAGAATCATGATTCTATGCAAGTTTCACAAAAAGAAATTACTTGAATTTGGTTTTTTAATCAACACAGAAGCGTCTAATTAAGAAAATGACATGCAATAAAGCCTTTTCCTAAAATCTATCAAAACGCCTACAAAAAATCCAATTTACTAAAAATCGCGATTCTATAAAAATCATTTTGTAATGATTCTTACCTTAGCAATGGATCTCCACCCTCCAAGTTGCTTGTAGAATGCAAGAGTGCAATTCTGTAGCTCTATGTCTCTCTCTGTCTCACTCACTCTCACTTCTCAAATGATTCTTTTGCTCTTCAAAATTGCTTTTATAGCCTCCAGGAAATTGCGATTGTGTGCCGATTTGTACCATTTCACATTATTTTTCAAATAATTTCTCTCAATTAAAAAGTTCATATACAAAGCAAACAATTATTGTGAGGATAAGTTTTTTCTTTGGGATCCATGTGCTCTTTTTTCAATAGCTCCAATCTTTCTCGGAGAAATGCATGGATGAACACACTAAATTTGACCTTAAAATTATTAAAAATCTTCAATTGAGGAACTTTTTGCAAGAAGGTATCAATCATATCCCTTAGAAACATGTCTATTTTAACAAATTATCTATGAATCTACAAGGCTCTTTCTTTTCCTTCGCAAAAAAAATGAGATTACAAGATATTAATAACTACATTCATCCCTTGAAAACCTTTATTACTAACTTTCTTAATGATATCTATCTAGATTATTATTATTATAATAGTCCTTCGTTTCACAGTGCTTTCATTATTGATGAAATTAGTTTCCTAAAACCATAAAGCTCAATAATGGAATGGATAAGCTCTCCCAAAATCCAATATTTATCTTCCAAAGACTTATTAATGGACATTCCTTAGGAAGGATTATGTCTAACAAGGTGGTAAGGTGCATAAGATGCATACGATTTGGCATATGTAAGGTGTAAGACGAATATCTTACCCCCAAGGTACGGTGCATAAGGTGCATTCACTAAACGGTTATGTAAATAATATTGACAAGTGGAAACTACAATAAATGTATGATACAATCATTGATGATCAGTAATTGATATGGACAATGCCATGTACATCAAAAAATATATGTCTCAACTCTCAAAAAGGTAATTGCTACCATATACAACAAATTAAATGTCTAATGCTACTAACTAGTATATTACTCTAGAAACTAGTGCTCATGATCATCTGTGTTTGTATCATTATCTGATGAAGAAAATGCCTCTGACAAAGTGATCTATAGTAGTGAATCTTCCTCATTTTCATACTCAGCTTCCAAAAATGGGACGTCTATCCACTATATCATACTCCTAATCATGAGGGTGCAACTTGTGCCTCCCACTCACACCTACATTGCTAGATGGAGGTGCAATAGAAGGCGTTCCACTAGTAGATGGTGCATTGCTCATCCTTGGAAGTCATCATGCACGCGCTCTTGATATTCTATTGATGTTATCAAGCTCCATGTATAGCATGTGGTATGTCCTTCTACTCCTCTCGAATAATCTCAAGGTGTGCCACCCTATAAATACATCTTGTAAAAGTTAGTGAAACCTCTAGTAATTTATAAACAAGCACATAAAAAATGACAAAGGTGAAAAATGCAATTTGAATTTACCAAGTATACAAAATCTTGATCACTAGTGATTATACCTACTTGGGACCATCTATTTTTTTCAAGTCCCACACCAATCATAGGTTGGCCTTACAAAAGACCACATGCTCCAACTATGCAAGAATCAACCTATTTCTCATCTTTGTATCTATTTATCCTCTTTGTATGGATTAGAGAATATGTGCTCCAATTTCCCTCTCATGCACTAGTTGAAGCATCTAATCCATTTAATATAATAATCATTTAATTCAAAGTTGAAATTTACTAGTTAACCATTTTGTACAAGTGTGTAACACTTGATACATAGTATATGCATCATACAAAACCAAAACCACATGGCATGCAATGTTCATGTTATTACATCCACAATGATTCCACCATTCTAAAAGCATCATTGTGACACTCAGATCGGTGGTAGTAGTGCATGCATGATTGGGTCCCACATTTCCATGTATCCAATGAAATCACTATCAAATGTGAGTTGATCCTCAAGACTTAGAATGTGCTCCATGTATCAATCCTTCATTAGGTGCAAAGTGCCTTGTGAACATAATGAAGGGCTTTTGAAGAAAGAATATAATAACATGGCAAATCCATGGATGGCACATGAAAGGAACTCCCATCATGGATCTACCAAAGATAAAATATCTTCCTTCCTAGCATTAATGGGAAAATACTTACAATTCCCTAAGGGAGATTATGTGGGAAGGTTAATCTAGGCCTGCATGCAAGACTTAGGCACCCAAATGCATGAGCTATTCGTGCACGCCATCATTAGGAGGCATTCTGCAGAAACGACTTAGGTTTACATGCTTGAAAAAGAGTTGCATTGAGTATCATTTTATAGGTCACTCGATATGCCCAAATAGTGTGATGTAGTTGTCTGTCCAAATCTAAACGTTTATTATTTGTGAACTTCAACAATACATTACATAAAATCTTGTTTGTACTTTTTGCTTATCCACTCACTTGCAAGTGATATGGTGTTTATTTCTTGTGAATCACTCGATATGCCCAAATAGTGTGATGTAGCTGTCAGTCCAAATCTAAACGTTTATTATTTGTGAACTTCAACAATACATTACATAAAATCTTGTTTGTACTTTTTGCTTATCCACTCACTTGCAAGTGATATGGTGTTTTTTTCTTGTGAATCACCATGAAATCTTGTAATATATATTCAATCACTTCATTCAGAAAATGGGTTCCTCTCACTCACCAATTCTATGGGAATTCCATATCTTGTGAATATATTTTCAAATAAGAATTTGGCCATCATTTATGCATCCTTCTTTCTAGTGGCTCTCACTTCTACCCATTTGTTAAGATGTCCTATGGCTAAAATTATGTGTTCTACATGGGAGCTTCTAGCTGGGGGATTGATAAGACCTACAAGGACTTTGCCCCACTTTGAGAATGCATATCCTCCCATCATGGGTCTCAGTGGCATCTCGCCCTATACGTATTGGGATCTCTAACATGTGTCCCAACATTTCACATACCTGATCTTCTTGTGCCTTGAGAAGATAATTGAACAATGAGCCTAGGTTATGTATATATAAGCTCTTAGCTATGTGAAAAGCAACTTGGAAAAGATAAAACCCAAGATTGTTTTATCGGAATTGGTGTCGTTTTGGTTTTAAAAAAACATTCCATGTAAAATTGTGTGCACTATTACCATTGCTTTTGATTTTAGAAAAACACACACAAACTTTGATTTTGCTACTACCACTACTCGTGATGGGAATCGAGCATGGGTGGCCTCATTGAGAGGTGTTTGTTCTAACCACGCTTCCCACATCACTTTTTTGTAAAGAGTTTATAGAGACTTCATATTTTAGGTATAGTTTACGGATATTTTGGACCTATTTGGACACTATTTCCAACTAGGTATGTAGAATATTTCAATGTGCTTTAATATGTAGACTAGCTCAATGTGCTTCTTAGACACCTATTCTCAAATATAGTGGTAATGTACCTCTATATGCTTTATTCTAGCATGATGAATAGTGTTCTTTATAATAGCAATATCACTCTAACTGAGTGAAAATATCTGAATTAGAAGATGAAAAATTGATTCAAGTTTAGCAATAAAGGCAGCCCTATATTGTGCTTCACTTGAAGATGTAGCAAATGTAGGCTATTTCTTAGACAACTAAGAGATAACACAATCTCCTAGATAGAAACAATAGCCACTTGTGCTTCTTCTTGAGTCTTTATCACCTACCCAATCGTAATTAAAAAAACCTTTAAGTAAAAAATGTGAAGATTTCAAAAATACCATAGCATAAATGGAATTTGCCTTCAAATATCTAAAAATATATCTCTCAATTGATTTCCATTTAATCTTGAGCTGAATATTTATAAATCTAAACTAAACTAAAAACTGAATTTGTAAGTTAATGAACTTTGAAATCTATGGTTGAACTAACTCACCAACTCTCATCTTTATGTTGGCTATTTGTCCCCTTAGATGAGCTTTCCTAGCAGGGTTTCTACTCTAATAGAGATTATCTAGCTTCAACCAAGCTTGTCGAGAGGTTCTAAAAGACCTTATTTGGGGTATAGTATGCCTCTTGACTCCCATAGAAATATATGAAAGTACTTGTGCATCCCTTGAATCCCCATCTCGATTGCGCTTTTATAGGAAGTAATATGGTAGAAGTATCATTGACTCTCGATGATGAAGTGGTTCCTTCTTCTTCACTAACCTCCTTTTGGGTAGAAATATGAACAAGGGCTCTTCTAGAAGATAAAGTAGCCTCTTCTTTGACTTTTCTTGGCCTTGGAAAAGTCTCACTGATAATATTCTATAAGTCCTTTGATACTAACAGATTCATCATCATAAAACTCTACATTGGATAGTTAGACATTCCTTCAAGCTTGTCTTCATTCTCAAGTCGATAGTCACTCATCTTGTTAAGAGTGTATGTCAACTATGCTTTGTTGGAGTTAGACGTCTGCAGAAGCACGCGAACAGCACAAGGAAGAAGAAGAAGCTTGGAGCACAACACACAAGACTGAATGTATTACTAGAGAATGTACAAAGATAAGTAGCCCATTAGGGCAATAGGCGTATATACAAGCCGGGGAAAAAAACCTCCTAAAGAGGGAAAAAAGTGCCCCGGCAGTCCTAGAGTGTTCACACACACCACTACCTAAATATATCAACAAATCCCCCCTGTGAGTGATGCGGTGAACAAGGAGCTGGCACTCATGTATAAGGAAGTGCCAAGCTATGTGGAAATCACTCCACAAAAGGAAGTAAGCCCAAAGCTTTACGGAAAGCTTCAAACTTCTCCCTAGGCAGAGCCTTCGTGAAAAGGTCTGCAATGTTCTCCTGCGTGGGCACATATGCCAAGCTGATCTCCCCAGCAGAGAACCTCTCCCTGACATAGTGATAATGCACCTCAATGTGCTTAGTGCGAGCATGGAACACAGGGTTCCTCGCAACTGCCAATGCGCTCTGACTGTCAGTGAAGATGGTGGTGGCAGAAGACTGGCCAACACCCAAATCAGCCATAAGGCGTCTGAGCCACACACACTCAACAGTCGCTGTGAAAGCTGCCCTATACTCAGCCCCACAACTGGAAGCGGCCATTGTAGGCTGCTTCTTGCTCAACCAAGATATACATGAGCTACCAAGCATGAAGCAAAAACCACTGGTGGACACACGAGTGTCATAGCAACCAACCCAATCTGAGTCAGAAAAAGCATGCAAATCTGGCGGTAGTGATCCCCCCTTGGGATAAAACAACCCAAGTAGTCGAGTACCACTCAAGTAGCAAAAGATGTGCTTAACCGCTTTCCAATGCGTGACTCCTGGGCAATGCATAAACCTGCTCATCTGTGAGACAGCAAACTGAATATCTAGCCGAGTAATGCATAAGTAAATCAAGCATCCAAGAGTCTGCTGATAGAGAACAGCATCAAATGCATCTCCAGCATCATGAAGACTCAATCGTAAACCTGTCTCCATAGGAGTGGCAATAGGTTTACAGTCTTCAAGGCCAAAACGCTGCAATAATGTGTCAATATATTTCGTTTGACACAAAGCCATTCCACCATCAACGTGCATAAACTGAATGCCCAAATAGTGATGCAAATGCCCCAAATCAGACATCTCAAATGAGGCATGCAAATCATCCTTAAAATCAGCAATATGTGTCTCAATAGGACCAGTGAGCAGCATGTCATCAACATAGACAACAATGATCAGAAGCACATCATTAGCACACTTAACATATAAGGTGCTTTCAGTTGGACTATTCTCAAAACCATGTGCAATCAGATAGGCATGTATCTTCTCATACCAAGCACGTGGTGCTTGCTTTAAACCATATAACGCCTTCTTTAACCTGCACACCTGGTTTTCATGCCCTTTCTGCACAAAGCCACGGGGCTAAAAAACATACACTTCTTCATGCAAGTCACCATTCAGAAATGCTGTTTTAATGTCCAACTGATGTACATTCCAACCATGATGGGCTGCAAGTGCACAAATGCTCCGAACAGTAGTCATACGGCATGTAGGTGCAAAGGTCTCATCAAAATCAATGCCTCTTTCCTGCGCATAACCCTTTGCAACAAGCCTAGCCTTATACCTGTCAACTGTACCATCAGGTTTACGCTTCAGCTTGTATACCCACTTAGTGCCAATGGCCTTCTTGCCAGGAGGCAAGTCACATAAAGACCATGTACCATTCTTCATTATAGCATCATATTCAGATTGCATAGCAGCCATCCAATTTTCTGAATTTTGTGCTTCATCAAAAGAAACAGGCTCATTCTCATCACAGAGACTAGATGCAACCATAGCATAGCAATCTGATGCAAAGGAGGAACTATGAGAGCCTAAACGAGTACGATATGACAAAGGTGCATCTAATTTGCTGTCACGCAAAGTCTACACCAGCCATTTTGGCATAGTTTTTACCTGCTCAATATCAGCTCTCTCATCAACAAGTGGATCATGTAAATCTGCATCAGAAATGGAATGATCTGCATCATCATATGAAACCTGCAAAGGCTGAGAAGTTGCCTCATTAGGACCAGCACTAGCCTGTCCACCTGTAAAAAGAGGCATCAAAGTATCATACATGTCTTTGGAGCTAACAGATGTCTCCGTAGTACATGAAAGCAATGGCTGAATAGCATCTTCCACAAAGACAACATCACGGCTAACCAGAATGCGTTTAGTCTGTGGATGATACAGACCATAGCCTTTACTTTCAGAACTGTACCCAACAAAAATACATCTTACTGCCTTATCATCCAATTTTCTGCGATGTTGTTCAGGCACTAATGCATATGCCAAACAACCAAAAACACGCAAATGAGCAACAGATGGCTTGCAGTCATGCCAAGCCTCATATGGAGTGATAGACTGCAATGCTTTAGTGGGACACCTGTTCAGTACATATGCTGCACACATGACAGCCTCAAGCCAGAAACTATGTGGTAAAGCTTGACTTTTGACCATGCACCTCGTCATCTCCATGAGTGACCTGTTCTTTCGTTCAGCAACTCCATTCTGTTGAGGTGTATACGGCACTGTACACTGGTGTTTTATCCCACGTTCAGCCAGAAATGCATTAAAATCTGAAGACATATATTCCCCCCCTCGATCAGAACGGAGGGTGCCCATTTTACATGCTGACATATTTTCAGCCAAAACCAAAAATTGTTTGAAGCACATGAACACTTCGGACTTTGCTTTGAGTGGATATACCCATGCATGCCTGGAAAAATCATCAATGAAAGTCACGAAGTAAAGGTAATTTCCAAAAGAGGGTGTCTGCATAGGACCACAGACATCACTATGTACAAGCTGTAATTTCTGCGTAGCCCGAACTGAACCATCTTTTGGAAAGGAAGAACGCTGCATTTTGCCCAAAATACAGCCTTCATAAACATGTTTTCCAGGTGCCTCAAGTTTGGGCAAAGAGGACACCATTTCAAATTTCTGTAGGCGTAACAAACTAGCAAAATTCAGATGACCAAAGCGTGCATGCCAAAGCTTTGCATCTGACATAGCCTGAGAATCATGAACTGCACATGCCGAATCATTCACAGATCTTTCATAGTCTATGAGCTTATACAGCCCACGACATAAAATGCCAGAAGCAATAATCACATCGCCATTTGAGAGATCATGGACTGTACACCTGTCATCAACAAATTTCACAACCAAGCCAATCTTGGCTAATGCAGAAACTGATAACAGATTCTTTTTGATCCCTGGCACAAATAAAGCATCTGACAAAGTGAAAGAACTACCATCAGCAGTGGTCAGAATGATCTTACCAACTCCCATAACAGGATAAGAGGAGTTATTGGCACATGTGACAGTATTCCCTGTAGGAGCAGGCTCAAGTGAAGAGAAGAAACTACGCTGCGAGGTAATATGTTTGGTCGCCCCACTGTCAAAGTACCAGACATCTGAGTCTACTGCAGACATGCACTGATCATGAGAAGATGGGTCAAAACTGCAGACAGTAGTAAACGCCCATTCTTCTTCCTGCACAAGATTTGCAGACTCTGTTTTTGGTGTAGAGGCCTCTGCAACAACCATTCCAGCCTCTTTCTTCTTTGCCTCTTTAGCAGCCAGTTTTGGACAGTTCTTTATAATATGATCATTTCCTTTACAGTACTTGTAGAACAATTTCTGCTTTTCTGATTTCTTTTCATCTTTATCCTAGTTCTTCGATTGTGCAGCATTTGCAGATTTCTGCTTACTAGTAGAAGAGATCCATTTTCCTTTGCCCTTCTGACTAGCCAGGAAAGCTTGATCTGCAACACGCATAATGGACCTGTTCTGCCTGGACTAATCTTCCTGCAACAGAACAGAGACTAATTCCTCAAATGACAAGGCATTCGGATTGCCTTTCATCATCAACCGAAGAGTAGAGGCAAAACTCTGATATGAATCAGGAAGACCATTCAGAACGGTCTGCACAAGTGAGCTATCTGGTATAACCTCATCAGCAGAAATCAATTGTTCCTTCAGGTCTTTGATCTTTGTAAGAAAACTGTCCATAGAATCACCTTCATTCATGTGCTCACTCTCCAACTGTTTTCGGAGGTAAGCAACACGAGCCTCATTCCTAGCCTGGTACAAAGTGGTAAGTGTATCCCAAGCATCCTTTGCTGTTCTGCAAGAGCGAATGTGAGGAATAATGGCACGTTTGACAGACAAAGCTATCAATGCATGTGCCTGGGCATCTCTGCCATCCCAACGAATCTGCTCTGCAGTAGGTGCAACAGAAACAGCAGCACGAACAGGAATCTACAGAATATCATCTTCGACACCATCTTCATCAGCTCCAACACCTATATTTGCAGTACCTGTCGTTACAGGTGTAACAGGACGTCTTTCAACACCCTGCACAATGTTCCACAATCCTTTTGCAACCAGTACATGTCACATCATATAAGCCCATAATGGGTAGTTGGTACCATCCAACTTATCCTCAACAGCCAACATACGGAATACATCACTGCTTTCAGCCATGGCCGGTGACTAAAATACCTTGATGCAGAAAATTGACTGTATCTAAAAAAGTTGAACGGAACTGCCCAAACGAGTTTTGCTAGACCTGTAGCAGACTTCGAGACGCTTAAACTGGCGAACAGAAACTGGTATATACCTTTGGCACAAAAGGATGAAATAGCCTGCACAAGCGCTGCGTATGCTCACCAAATTTCATGCGAATCTAAGACTGCAAACGGAGGAGTGTCGACGGCACCCTAGAAGAAGCGACGACCTGCTCTGATACCAATTGTTGGAGTTAGACGTCTGCGGAAGCACGCGAACAGCACAAGGAAGAAGAAGAAGCTTGGAGCACAACACACAAGACTGAATGTATTACTAGAGAATGTACAAAGATAAGTAGCCCATTAGGGCAATAGGCGTATATACAAGCCGGGGGAAAAAAACCTCCTAAAGAGGGAAAAAAGTGCCCCGGCAGTCCTAGAGTGTTCACACACACCACTACCTAAATATATCAACATGCTTTGATACCAAATGTTGGAAGTGGGGTGGGCCTCAATAACATTATTACTCACAAGTTTATAGAATCTTCCAACACATGAACCTTAGCATACACACCTTAATACTCAATAAGATGATGAGTGAGAGATAGAGAGAGAATAGAAAATTTTTTCAAAGTCTATGGTAAGCTATGAGGCTCACCTAAACTATCTTATATTCCAATGTCAAATTACAATTTGTTGAATATGATATAAATTGACAAGATCGGAATCTATGCAAAAATAGGAACTAGATACAAGAAAATGTTTGTATAGTTCCTAAGAGGTATGAAGAGTCTATGTATGAGAATATGGAGAATATGAATAGTTAAGCAATTTTTTACAGAAAACCCTCACTCTAATTAACCTAAACCAAAAACTAGTGAACTAACAAGTAGGACAAAAGTAGACTTGTTACTCACAATAACTTAGCAATGTGTTGATGGTTGTTTGAAACAAACTCCTCTATGTGCTCTAGATGTAGAGCAGTCCTTGAAGTGTGTAAGAACACTTCCTCAAAGTAGATGACCTCCTAGTTGATCTTCTTCAATTGGTGTTGAGCATGTCTTGTGCCTTGAGAAGATAATTAAACAATGAGACTAGGTTATGTATATATATATATATAAGTTTTTAGCTATGTGTAAAGGAACTTGGAAAACCTAAAATGCAAGATCATTTTATCAAAATCAGCATCACTTTGGTTTAAAAAAAGAACACTCCACGTAAAAGTGTGTGCACTACTCTCGTCACTTTTGATTTTAGAAAAACACTCATGAACATTAATTTCACTACCACCACTACCCACGATGGGAATCAAACATAAGTGGCCTTATTGAGAGGCATTGGTTCTAGCCAAACTGCCCACATCACTTTGTTGAGAAAAGTTTATGGAGCCTTTATATCTTAGCTATAGTTTATGGGATTTTGGAACTATTGGACATTTTTTCCAACAGTTTTTGTTTTCAAAACGTTAAGTCAATGATACCTCCAATCTGGTATTAGTAGCACTTGAAACAAAGTTGCATGTTCAATAGGTAGTCTACTAACACAAGATGGAAAAATCTTAAACAACTTATAGGCAACTATTTCCACAGTTGGACAATATACTCCTAATTACCTTCATGTCTATATGGTTTGTTGCTTTCAATAATGTTTCCCTAGTGCACCATCTTACATTTACAAACTTATAAACATCAGAGTGAATAGCTAGAAGTGATGAGACCTCCCAAGATCTTGAAAAGATCAAAAATATGTTGCCAAACTTCTAAGATTAACTTTGTCTACAAATTATCAAGAAAACAAAGATTATCGACTATAAAATAAGAATCACCAGAACTTGTCTAAGTAAAATTGGGTAAGTCTAGGTATATACCATGAAAGTAGACTTTGTCTAGCATACTTTAGAAATTTCAGAAAAGATATGGAGTGTAGCTCACAAATAAGTAGTCTGAATTCAACATATCAAAACCTCCTGTAATAAGATGTGCAAAATCTTTTGACTTGAATATTTATTTACAATAGATGTAAAAACTCAAAATTGTTAATGCATTCTAGTAGAAAATAAAATTATGAGAGATACTAGATCACCAATAAGTTAAATCACTCAAAAAGACCTCATATTGGCTGAGGTATGAGACTATGAAGAGAGGTATGTCTCTAGCAAGAAACTGGATACCTGACAAAGAATAGGTTTGAGAACATGCATATTTGCATGAATGTTTTGATTAGAATTTGGTACAAGAACTATTTACATATATAGTACATGTTGTAAGCCTTGTAAAGCAACATGGCTGACTTCTTTAAGAGAACCACTCTTTTTATTCAGAGGCTATCAATGTAAGCAACTAGCTCTTCTAAAAATAGAGATCACTACTTTCTTACCGACTTTTAACTACTTTTTCTCTATGTTTAAGCTTGTGTGTACCTTCCAGATTTTATTTCTATTAAGTAATAAAATCCATAAACCCAGAAACAAATTTAAAGCTTTGATTTATGTAACATTGCCCAAGCTCTAAATCCAAAGATTTGACTCCAAGTAGAACTTTGATTTGATTGAGCTTTTGAGTGTGAGAGTCTACTAAGGATCTTTAGTTCCAACTCAATATCTTCATTCATCACCTTCTCTCGGATATAATAGTAGTGTACTTCAATGTGTTTTGTTCTTACATGGTATACTAGATTAGACACAAGCTATAATGAACTTACGTTATCTCCAAAGAATAACGCACATAATGTATATAGCTTCATATCTTCATGAAGCTTCAAATACCACATAATCTCACATGTTGTATTTTCAAGACTCCTATATTGATCTTCTCTACTTGAAAGTGCTATTTTATCTTGTTTTTTAGAAATCCATTAAACCAATTTATTACCTAGAAATATCAAATATTATCATATAATCCTTCTATCATCATTATTTCAAGCCCAATTTGCATCACTTTATGCTCTCAAATCCATAACTCCATGATATGTTTAGCTCAAACCTTCATTTAATGTACCCTTCAAATATCTCAAGAACCTTTTAGCTGCATGAAATTATATGTAAATTGAGACAACATACTTACACTAATGTAATGTTAAGCCTTGTTAAAGTCGCATATAGAAGCCAATCAAAGACCTCTAGATAAGTGGATCTTCTAAAGATTCACCATCATTAACGTTGTACTTCACATTGGGTTCCATCAGATTGCTAGTTCTCTTTCAATGCTCCATGCCATATTTCTTCAACAAATCTGAAATATACTTCCTTTGTAGAAGATATATGCCATATTCTTTCTTCATAACTTCATTTCCAAGGATGTGGGTGAGTTCTCCTAAATCTGAAATTTTGAATTCGGATCCAAGCTATGCTTTGATCCTGACTATTTTACCTTCTTCATTTGAATTGGAAATAAAACTTGAAAAGTACTTACTTGGAGATCACGACTCCTTGTGCTCTCAAAATTGGCATTGGCAAGACTGAGTATGTATGTGGCCAACTCCACCTTATATAGGTCTTAAAGGGTGGTTCATCAAAGGTGGTTACAAATTGATGATGTCATTGATGATTTCATCAATTCGAAACATGATCTTTGGATGTCAGAATCAATCAAGAAGATAGTCGATCTTAAGATTTCGCACGTTCTAAACACAATGGAAGCACTAGTTTCTCCAAATTCTGAACCAATCATGAGATACTAAAGTCACAGGGAATCTGAGGTTCAAGATGGTTTCCTTTGTACCTTCTTATGAAACTCTCAAACCTCGATTGTTGCTTTATGAAGCTTCTTTGTAGGTTCCCAAGTGTGATCATTGATGTCATACCCTTTCCAATGAAGAAGGTACTCCAATCTTCCTCAAGATATTATGATTCAGGACATGCTCAACTTCGAATCTTCATGATCATCAATCTCGATAGGTGGTGAAGAACTAGGTATCTCCTCCCTAAATGGTGAAATAACTAGAACTCCCTTTAAGGAGATGAACTAGATACAAGAAGCAACTAGACAAGTTCTCATACTACAATATTACAAGAGGATAAGATAGGATGTCCAAGAACTAGACTAGATAATACTAGAACAAGGATCCATACAAGAACTAGAAATTATTAACCAATCATGAGATATAGAAGTCACATGGAATCAAAGGTTCAGGATGGTTTCCTTTGTCCATGACAATCATGAGCGTTTGTAAATCTTTAGTCATCATATATATGTAATAAAAGACTTCCATCTTTCATCTTCTATAAAGCCATTTAATATGCTATAAGCTATATATCTTCCATAAAAGATGCATCAATAGATGCTAATGCTTCAATAAGAGATTGTACCTCAAGAACACAATCATATACTATTTGTCCTAGCTTGTTTTTTACTCTTATCAGTTCATTAATAAGTTGTGTTTTCCTTGCTTTGTTATTCATTGCAAATAATCTTTCTAGAAATTACCAAGCTTATCTACTAGTATTCAAACCTCTTATATGTCCAAGCATAGTATTTGAAATTATTTGTAATTGATAAGTAAATCTTCTATCTCTTTTGATCCATTTTTGCTCTCTTGTTTGATCTACTTTTGTGGAACTTTTTGTAATATTGACTTCACTTTTGTACTTTTTGTTCATCCCCAAAGACATTTATACATGAGATAAGACTCCATTTAAATTGCCACATGGGATAATTTCTCCCATCATATAACTTTTCAATAGATGATTGCAAATTGGCCATGTTGAATTGCTAATCACCAAGAAGATAATTCAATAACATTTATGAAAGATATGATACCAAAATAACCCTGATACCACAATGTTACATTCACAAAATTGTAATCATCATATTGAAAAACTAGAAGTGATGAGACCTCCCAAGCTCTTTAAAAGATCAAACATATGTGTCCAAACTTCTAAGATCAACCTTGTCTATAAACTCTCAAGAAAATAGATACTATTAACTATTAAAAAATGAATCATTATAGCTTCTTTAAGTAAAAATTCTTAAAAGTGGTTATAAATCACAAAATTATACTTTTTCTAGCATACTTTAGAAACAAAAATCATCAAAAAATATGGACTATAGCTTAGAGACAAGTAGTTTGAATTTAGGGTATCAAAACCTCTTTGAAACCTACTATAGTAAGATATGCAAAACTATCTACCTTGAATATTGAATTAAATTCCATGATGAATTCTGGTATACAATGAATGTATGAGACATAAAGGATCACCTCCAAGTTAAATCACTCAAAAATACCTCATATTGGCTAAGATATGAAACTATGAAGAGAGGTATGTCTTTGGTGAGACAGCACATACCCAACAAAGAATAGGTCTAAGAAAACACATATATGCTACTTGCAACCATTTGTCGTGCTCTTCTTCGTCCGCACAACAAGTTAGAGTTTCTTGGTCATCCTTTTTATAGGTACTTCCTATGAGCATGTGATGCTTCTAATTATTGATTATGTCTTTTTCTTGTGTTCCCATTACAGGGTTCTTGGGTCCTTACATCAAGATTGGTACTAATTGCTTCCCCAAATTTGGAACTACTTCAACGTTGAACAAATATGCATGAGCAAGATCATCTAACACACCGTGTGGGGATTCTCTGAAAGTGAGTTGAGAAAGGTGATACGCCCTAAGGTGGGTCCTACCTTTCTTAACTACAACTTTGAAATCATACTCCACTAGTAAGAAAAACCATCTTACTTACTTGCCAATATTGCAAGGTTTTTTCACCAAGTATAATAAGGCTTTATGTTCTACCAAAAATTTGAATTCATTTTCAAGAAAATAATATCAAAACTTTTCAACCGCATAAACCATGCCTAATCCTTCTCATTCGATTGTTGTGTAATTCATTTCTACTACTTTTAATTATCTGTAAACATATGTTTTGGGTAAATCTTTGTTCCCTTCTTTGATAGGTTGTGTGAGCATGCATCCAATAGTGAAATTCAAGGCATCTACATGGACATGGAATGGCTTTCTCCAATTTGAAGTTTTCAAAATTGCGGCTGAGCACAAACTTCATTTTAGTTCTAAAAAATACTTTTCAATTTAATTGTTCCACTAAAAATTTATTAAACGCTTATACAAGGGTTTAACAATGATTATATACATATGGATAAAATGTCTATATTATCCACAATGGCCCATAAATGCTTATACTTCCCTAACTCACCTCGATCTTGGTAACTTTGTTATGGCTCTCACTTTATCTTCATTTGTCGATATTCCATTCTTTGATACGATATGACCTAAGATTTTACCTTTTATGACCATGAATATGAACTTCTCTAGGTTTAGACATGATTGGTATTCTCTATATTTATCAAATATTTGCTTGAGTTCTAGGATATGAGTTTGTCTTATGTGGGAATGAGCGCACAATTCATCTAGATAGGCTTATAAATTCTTATGCAAGAACTCTTTAAACACATGACACATGATCCTTTGAAATGTAGTAGGTGCATTTTTGAGCCCAAACGACATCATGCAAAATGCAAAGATGCCCCATTTTATAGCAAAATCCATCTTGTGTTGATCTTGGGGGGCAACTGTTACTTGGTTATAACCTGAAAATACATCAAGGAAGCTATAAACTTCATTGTTTGCAACACGCTCTAATAGATATTCTATGATAGGAAGCAAATAGCTATATCATATTGCGGTGGCATTAACTTTCTTCAAGTCAATACACACATGCAACTTGTCATTCTTCTTGGTTACTACCACCATGGAGGATACGTTTTGGAAGGATTGGATGCTCAGTTGGTGGATCAAGCCAACCGCCACATCAATGGGCACATGCCGGTTGCTTGGAGCAAACTCAGGTACAGTGAAATTCATAGAGAAAATTAACCTCACGAGTTTTTTAGCAGCAATTCAATTGAATCCAATTCATCATTTTCATTGTGAAAGAAAGACTTGAATGTGCCTGCTTGCATTGACTGTATTCACTTTCAAAGATACGTACTCACAGTAAATCCAGTTGAGGAATAAATTAACTAGGATGCTATTTACTCATCGAAAAGACAATACATCTAGTATTAAGGACAATTGCCAATGGACATAACATCATATATTCACAGAAGGTTCAATTCATAGTTGACGCCGTAACAGAACTTGACATAGTAAGTAAGATCATATTCATTCGCTATGATCGCTTTTGCTGTAGAATTTAAAGTAACAGTTCATATGAAAGCAAAAATGAGAGATATATTGCTGTCGTTTTCATCCAAGATGGAAGTGAATACGTATGTGATTAATGAAATGTATGCGAGGTCAAAAGAATGACAAAATTCGAAGATGAGAGAGAGTAATTAAAGCGTGGATCAACTGATATTAACGGAAGTTTATAACAAGAAGTATATCAAATAAAACTAAAATAAAGGTTATGACTTATCTGTAAAACTTAATCAAGCTTGAGACTTTCAACGAAATCAATTCGGATTCAACCTTTTAGCCATGAAAAATTTCCTGCTAAACTTTGCCTTCATATTCGTCTGATTACGTGAATACTGATCTTCGTTTATGATAGACTGTATCAGATTCTTCAACGTCTTCACAGCAGCAAAAGTGTAGCCTTTGGTTTCGATCAAAAAGTCATCAGATGTTGTTACAGTCATCAGCCCACAGCAGGTCATACATGAGCGATCTTCAGAGTATAGTCAAAGCTTTAGTGCAGTTGACAATAATTTCTTAGGCAGAAGTTAATAAGACGGAGTCCGATGACTGTGTTGGATCATGAGCATTGCCGCAGATGGACATAGCTTCTAGGAATGTATAATTTTCACGTATCACCTTGTGCAAGGATCCGCATTTTTATCTTCTCTCTTTAAGCTTGAATGCGAATACCTTAAGTGAATCTGAACACTGACTTTCGTCTTCCAAAAGCCATCGGAGGTGCACAAGGGAAATGAAGGAAGACAAAGAGTTTCTTTCTCCTCAACTTCTATGATCTTCTCTGCTGTTGTCAGAAGTTGATGTTCTTCTTCATATTATTGACGTTATCCTTCAGCAGCACTTCTGCATCACTTGATTGATCTTCAACGCCACCAATTCAGCATCAGAAACTCTCTCATCATCAGCGCTGAAAAACAAATTCTTCAGAATACGCCGCCACTCTTTCTGTCCTATCGTGTGTGTAAGACTCTACATAAATCTACACATATATATATATATATATATATATATATATATATATATATATATATATATATATATATATATATATATATATATATATATATATATATGTGTATGTGCTATCCTTTAGTTCATCCCTTCACAGTGTTAACATGTAGATGTGAATCACCATGGTTTGATTTTTCCCAGAAGAATCTCTATTTTCTCTCCTGCACGTATTGCTTTGTCCGGATTATTTGGAAAGTAAACCAGAGTATCAATGCCTGGAGCAGCTGAGCATCTGAATCCTCAAAAACGCCCTGAGGTTTCACTGTTGCTACCACCGCTTCCTCTTTAACGCCCTGAGGTTTCACTGTTGCTACCACCGCTTGCTCTTTAGAATTATCTTTTTGCCTCGATAGAGGCTATTCCGAAACTACAAGTAATAGAGCGATGAAAAACGTAGATCTCTCCCATGATTCGTCCGAACTCCTCTTCTTCCGATGTATCCGCTATGCCCCTTCGTTGATTGTTCAACCCAATCACTCAGAGCTCGCGACCAAGATTGTCCCCAAAATTCGCGTCCTGCATGATTGATGAATCCCCCCTCTGTCCAAAGCTAATCATCTTCCCTTTCTCGTCCTGGATCCTCAGGCAATTCCATGCGCCACTTTAAGCAGAAAAAACTCCACAATCGTTCATGCGTCGCCAAAAAACTACCGCCCACCCTCCATCTCTTTTGTCTTATCATAGTGCGATTTCTCCTTCTCCTCAGAAAATTGACTGCGCTGTTGATATCTTGTGGATAATCGTCGCCAATCTTTGTTGAAATGCCTCAGATGACGAGGGCTATTTGGAGAATCAGAGTGAAGATAAGAAATAAGTACTGTAGTTGGGCACAGCCAGAAGATTGATGTAGTCATAACTGGGCGTCATATTCCATGGTGCAGGTGTTCGATATTGGCAGATAAGTAAATAAGTACTGTAGTTGGGCACAGCCAGAAGATTGATGTAGTCATAACTGGGCGTCAGATTCCATGGTGCAGGTGTTCGATATTGGCAGAGATTATGTGAGATAGTTGAAGAATTGAAGGCGAAAACATCAGAGATGCGTCAGAATCACCACACGAATCGAGTATCTATTGATCATGTCGAAGAATCAGAGTAAATAAGTACTGTAGTTGGGCACAGCCAGAAGATTGATGTAGTCATAACTGGGCGTCAGATTCCATGGTGCAGGTGTTCGATATTGGCAGAGATTATGTGAGATAGTTGAAGAATTGAAGGCGAAAACATCAGAGATGCGTCAGAATCACCACACGAATCGAGAATCTATTGATCATGTCGAAGTTGGGAATCTCTTGTCATCGTTGTTGCAGACACGAACAAATGGATTGGCCTTCATACATCAGATCAAGCCGCCAAAATCCTTTCATGATGAGCAGCCCCCTTTGCATATCATACGCCGCCTCAGGTAGCCTCCATTCGTACATGATAATGGGCCCTCTTTGACGTCAAAAGCTCCAGCACTCATATACCGAATCCCATACGAACTCTATCGTTCAGCATGCTTGGTCCACGATCCCCGTCCTCTCCTTTATGCCTCAAAAAATGCAAAAAGATTTTGGCCTTCCTTTTTCGATAAACTACAATGATCAGCGGTTGAAAGAAAATGAGTGCCTTCTCTTTTTCTATATCATGTGCTCAACCATCCTTTTCACATTCCCTTGACGTATACTCAGTCATTCTTTTTGTTTTGCGCATTTTCCCATCTCAAACTTATTAACAGAGGTTAGGATCTTTCTGCAAAATACAGCAAATGCTCTTTTTTTCCTACCACTTTTCCATGTACCATATGGCCCATAAATGTTGTGGAAACGGCCAATCGATCCCAAATAAACATAGAATTCCTCTTTTCCAGCGCATGCGATTTGATCTCTGTTTGTATATTAACCAAATAATCATAACGACATTGCCTTCAGATCCTTCGGAGCTATATTCTTTTAGATGTCCACAGATTTGCACCTCCACTAGATTTCGCCACCCATCCCAATCTATAGCGAGGTTGAAAACATGGTTTACTCCCTTTGTGATCGCTAGACAATTGTCCATAACCCTAAGGTCAACTAAGTGGAACTTGTCATATCTTTTATCTTATGTTCGTTCAAGTGAGGAGAGTATTTCTCTCATACAACGCATTCAATATGCTCAATCTTATAGATGAACCAAGCTTCTATCAGCCTATGGATCTCTTCTTTTATCGTTGTTGCATAAGTGTCATTGTATGTGTAGGGCTTTCGTTTTGTGGGCATGGCTTTCAAAGTCATGGGGATCCTACATGAGCAAATGTACGGATCCACTCCTTTCAAGTCCTTATAGTTCCAAGTAAACATGTATCTATATTCTCTCAAAAGATCTATCAAATCTTGCTCCTCTTTAGCACTCAGATCATTTCCTATATGAGTGCTTCCTTCCTCTCCATCTTCAATCATTACCACAAATTTCTTGGTATGTTCTTTGTTATAGTAAGCTTCTCCCATGAGAGCTTCTCTTTTTGACATTCTCACCATCATTTTCCTATCTTTGATCTTGAAGTTCTCAAGTACTTCAAACAAGGGTTCTTCTTCTTCCTATGTGGAGGGGTTCTCTTTGTGTTTCTTTTTCTTAATTTTGGGATTTACTTGTGTGGCTAAGAATACATCATTTTACATTCGTTTCATTCGTGGGTTTTAGCATTTATCCAGTATAGGTATTCATCTTTCGACTTGCAAAATGGATCCATCAAGATGGATTCTAAGTCCTCGTTGTTCTCTTCTTCTTAATACATGTTTGTACTAGGATTGCAGTCCTCAATTATGGGCTCACACATGAATACAGAGATATCATAGCCATCCTCATCACAATGGGGATTCGATTGTTCTTCATTCACTGCTATGTCCACTGTTGCTAAGATTTCATCCTAACCATGTGGTTCAAACTCTTTGTTTGGGAAGATCATACGTGCATAGACTTGGTCTGGAATTAATCTATGATTTTCTAGTGTTCCTATGTCTATGGCTTCTAATCTTTTCTCCTCATCTTCTACAAGCTTACATCTATCCATAAATGGGTGTCCTCATGCATCCATGAAGGATCTAAACCTATGGAGTGCACTGAGTTAGTATCTTTTTGAGCCTTATGGAGGGTCCCACCATAAGGATGGTATGTCTCAATGCATGTATTCTTTGAGAATAACCTTGGAAGTTACCAAGTACAAAGAATGATTTCCCCAATCTTACACTATTTGCAATTGTCTCATCAAGGGTCTACCCAAGATCATTTTGTAGAAATGGTTCTTTCCAAACTCACATATAGCAAAAATATGGTCAAAATCTACATCACTAGTGATAGTAATTCCTTTCAACAATCCTTGTAGCTTTTCTATGTGTCCATATACCATTTGTAGCTTCATTCTCATGAGTCTCAAAGATGGTTTGCCCCAATGTTTCCATAAGGAAATGGTGACAATGGCAAATCTTGCTCTTGAATTTAGGATTGCCTTTCTTGTTTATCCTTGATAGGTGATAGGAAGATAGGTGTTTCCTTCTTCACCTTCACTCATATCTCCTATCTTATCTATGGTTATGTTAGGGACTTTTCTTTTGGATTGGATGTGTGAATGGGAACTAGCGACTTCTACCACTTGGTTTGGTACATGTTTTCACAACTATGGCTTGACATTCAATAAGTTTTTGACATGAAACTGCACTTTAGTGTTGTTTATGATGTCAGTGTTCCTAGGTATCACGAATTCTTTGTTTTAATTATTATTGTGGGAGCTCTAATTTGAGTAGATTTTTATTTCCATGATGAGGCAATTCTCATCAGAAATTGGATTCAAAGTTTAGTCTCTTTCTTGATTGAATGTCCTCTTGCTCTCCATATATTGAAGGAATGTCCTAAGGGAATTGAAGTTGAAGATGATGTATCTCCTAAATAGGTGGGGAAGTCATCTCTTTCGTATCCCACATTTCTTCTTGAATTTCTCTCAAGAACTCATGTGAGTATTTGTTAATTGAAGGAGGAATTT
Source organism: Ceratopteris richardii (assembly GCA_020310875.1). NCBI lineage: Eukaryota > Viridiplantae > Streptophyta > Polypodiopsida > Polypodiales > Pteridaceae > Ceratopteris > Ceratopteris richardii. The sequence goes on from CM035420.1 coordinate 107,398,967, forward strand.
CACTAACCTAGCTACACTTGTTTTGTTATTGTCTTTGAGAATTACTAATTCAACCCATTTTGCACAGTAATTAGTGGCTGCTAAGATATACATATTTCCACTCTTAGTTTTTGGCTTGATGGGTCCTAGAAAATCCATCCCCCATTTTTTTTAAAGGTTCAAGAGGTAAAATAGGATGATAAAAAATTTTTTCTTCATTATCCAATTGACCAAGCTTCTCACAAATAACACATATTTTTGCAAACTCATGAGCATCCTTCAATATTTTTAGCCACCATAGTCCCACTTGCATAACCTTTTTCCCTGTTATATATCCTGAAAAAATTCCTCCTTCTGAGCTAGAATGAGCTTTCGATAATACTACCTTCTATTCAAAATCAGGTACACATCTCCTGATTACCTAATCAATACCTTTCTTATACAATGCCCTAGCGATTACTAAATATGATCTACTCTTCAAAGAAAATTTCCTCCTTTGATCCAATCATCTTGTTGAACCTTCACTAGCCAAGGATGTCGCAAAAGCAAATTATAGTCTCTCTTTTGATCTAGTTATTCAATAACCACAAAAGTAATGAGGAAAATAACATCTTGAGTGTGGATAGGGACATCCTTGATGAGCCCAATAGGTTGGGTCTGAGATTGATCAAGCATTCAAATATAGAAGGGAGTTGGTTGTAGTTCACTCCACCGCATTTGATGATAGATTGGTAAAGTAGCAATATCCACCCCTAAATCACCATCAAATAAAGCTCAAGAAATAGGTTTAAATTTATACCAAATTGTAATCAAGGGAATTGCATAATTGACTAATTTATCTTCCACTATCTCCACTTGGTTGATTGGTACTGTCTTCGGTGCATTCTACAAGGGTTGAAACATAACACATTCCATGGAGAAAATGGAAGCTTTATAGGCAGGTACCGACTTTAAAAAAACACCTATGGGTAATTGGATAGTATATTTACAAAGGGAGCTACCAAGATTTCATATGGTTAGGAGGTATAGGACCTATTGTCATGGGACATTCAATGTCTAATACATAAGACACTATGCTATCCATATTGCCAATGGTGTTACACTTATGTGTTCCTCGAGTAGCTTTGATGTGAACCTTTTCCCTATACATGGGCACTTTTTACTCTAGTGCTGGCTAGAGGTTTTTTCCCCGTGTTACTGTTGGTGCATGACAATCATCAATTGAAGGATTATGAAGAAATGAAGGTTGAAAGAATAAATTCAAAAGGTTGAAGGAAGGACATATTCAGAAATTCAAAGATGTGTACACATATGTACATTAGCTGACTTATACTTTTGTCTAGTCATACACTTGTATATATTCATCTATAAATATGTTGAAAATGTCGGGGCAAATAGAGCAGAAGAAGAATAGAGAATAGGTAGAGAGAATTCAGTTGTAAGAAGTGTCATTAGACACATGAAGAGTGAGTGATTTGTTCATCCTCACTTAGATGTAATTTTCTTGAGAAATCAAAAAATCTTGCGCCCGATATTTTGCTGTCTGCTCCTTCTGTGTCTAATCTTTGGAGAAATCCTTTTGCACATATCTACGTCCATAGCTAATCTATCTATGGCTAGAATTTGAGAGGTTAATTGCAATCAGGCTGAGAGAATTTTGTTTAGGAACATTCATATGTGAGAATGTTTTAAGAGTCGTGAAAACTCGCACAGATTTCATCTTCAGAGAAATGGTCATTGCTCAGTCCATAGTGTAAAGTTTCACACACGTGAGGGCTCAAAATCTAAGTTGGAAGCTAAGCCATCTATGGCTAAAAGATCTTGATCAAACGGGATTTACTTTGGGAGAACCAGTGTTAAGAAGTTGCAGGTGTCAAAGTCGCCATTGCAGAGAAGCTGTTTTAGACATAGGTAAAGTGTTTCACACATTTCTCAGTGTATACTCAATCATTTTGAGAAATTTAACTTGGTAAAGTTGCACAATCTCAAGGCAAAGTGTTGTACAAAGTTTTATCAAAAACTTTACAGAATTGATTAGTCAATGAGTGATTAATATGCAACAGACTTTTTCAAAAAAGTGATTTCTTCACAGTTAGTCAAATCTTGGTAATGTGTGAGCATGTTTCCAAAGTTATGTGGAGTCTAAAGTTATTCTTGGTCTAGAGGTGGTCTAATACCAAAGATAGCTTTTTCTTTTGGAGATTAACACTCTCCATCAGTGGTATCAGAGCAGGTTGTGTCAAAATTGAAGTGAAGAAGACTCCGACTACTGCAGAAATACAAACCTTTACATTTTGAAGGTGCAGAAGGATAAAGGTTGAAGAAAATTTGAAGGTAGACTTATTCAAGCTATCAAAAGGATCAGAAGAAGCAAGATTCAAAGTCAAGGTACATTTATTTCCTGTAAAGGTTAAAGTTTTGAGACTACAGGTGAAACAAGAATGGGAGATAGTCTCCAAATTGAGAAGTTGGATAGAGAGAACTATCCTGCTTGGTCTATGAGGATGGAAGCTCATCTTATGAGCAAAGATCTGATAGGATACATCAGAGGAGATGAAGAAAAGCTAGAATTCAGAGATCCTAGTGTTCCAACTAGAGAGGAGCTTACAGACTTGAAGAATTGGATGAAGAAGGATGCTCAAGCAAGGAGCATAATCTACATGGCAGTCAATGACTATTTGCTTCCTCACATTAGAGGACTTGAAAGTGCATGTGACATTTGGAATGCTTTGGAGGAGCATTTCCAAAACACAACCAAATCAAGGAAGGCTTCACTATGGGCAGAATTTACTACTTTCAAGAAGAAGGCCTCACAATCAATCTCTGATTATGTGACAAAGATGAAGGATATTGCAGATTCTCTAGGAGCAGTGGATGAAGATATTGAAGAAGACAAATTGGTAAGACAAATACTCACAGGGCTAAGAGGAGATGAGAAGTGGAAGCCTTTCATTTTATCTACAGAACTTTCACTAGATCACTTTACTCCTGATTTGAATCAATTGTTAGGTCATATGCTAACTTTTGAGAATGATGTCAAAGAAGATGTTGATAAGAGTGCAGGTCATGCAATGTATTCTAAAGACAAGAAAAAAGCTAACAAAGGAAAGCAACAATCAGGTGATGAAGAAGGTATTTCAAACCAAGCAAATTTCATGAGAGGAAAAGGAAATGGTAGAAGTAGAGGAAGAGGCAGAAACAACAAGGACAACACAAGAGCTTGTTGGATATGTGGTAAGACCAATCATCTCTCTCATGATTGTTGGCATAATAGTCAGAACAATGGCAATTATCAAAACTTTAATCAAAGAGCAAGAGGTGGTAGATTTCAGAGAGGAAATTTTAGAGGTAGAGGTGGTAGGAACTCTTTTGGAAGAGGTGGAGGAAGAAGCTTCCAAAACCAATCCTACAATAACACCTATTACAACTATGCATCAGATCAGAAGGAGGATTCAACTCTCATTATGAATACATGTGAAACCTCACATGAGGATATGAGAGTATTCTATATTGATTCAGGATGTAGTAATCATTTGAGTGGAAATATTTCTTTGATGACTGACCTAGATCATAATGCAATTAATCATACAGTTCAGACAGGAGATAATACAAAGCATAAGGTAAAGTCAATTGGTTCAGTCAAAGCTAAGGATGGGAGCACTCTTCTGAGTAAGGTTCTTTATGTTCCCACAATTCCAAAGAATTTGATCAGTGTAGGTCAAATTGTGGAAAAAGGATATGAGGTAAGGTTTACCAATGATGGAGTTTATGTTGAAGACCCTAGTCAAGGGTATAAACAGGTTGTTACAGGAAAGAAAGAAGGAAGGCTCTTCACATTGAAGGTACAAGGAAATGTTGGACATGCTATGTTCACATATGGAGAGCAGAAGGTGTCAGAATTGGATCTTTGGCACAAAAGGCTTGGACATTTTAATGAAAGAGGTATCAAAGATATGATCAATAATTATTCAGTGCTTGGATTGCCTAACATTGCAGGTCAACACATGACATACAGATGTGAGGCATGTCAATTAGGTAAAGCTCATAAGAAATCCTATTCCAAGCATGGGTTTATGTATTCAGAAAGACTTGAATTGGTTCATACAGATGTGTGGGGTCCTTCAAAGGACTTTAGTATAAATGGTTCAAGATATTATGTCATATATGTTGATGATGCTACCAGATGGATCACAATTTATGTGATTAAAGAAAACTCAGAAGTGTTTAATACATTTAAACACTATCATGCTTATGCAGAAAGGATTACAGGTCAAAGATTGAAGAGACTAAGATCAGATGGAGGGGGAGAGTATTTTTCAAATGAATTCAATGATTGCTTGTGGAATGCAGGTATAAAGAGAGAAGTTACTTGCAGGTGCTCCCCTCAACAAAATGGGGTAGCAGAAAGAAGAAATAGGACTCTTGTTGAGTTTGCAAGGTCCATGATGAAAGAGAAGAATTGCCCAAATTATTTGTGGGCAGAGGCTGTTAATACAACTACTTACTTGGTCAATAGATTGCCTTGTAAAGCTTTGCAGGGTATGACACCATATGAAGCTTGGTGGGGTAAGAAACCTACCTTGGATCATTGCAGAATATTTGGATGTTTGGCCTATGCATATGTGCCATCTCAATTGAGACATAAGTTGGAGCCTAAGGCAGAAAAGTATGTTTTTATTGGCTATGATGATAAGCAAATGGGATACAGGTTGTGGAGTCCATCCACAAAGCAATTCCTTGTATCTAAGGATGTTACATTTGATGAGCAAGGTACTTGGTATGCAGGTAAATATAATATGCATGCAGATGATGATGAAGTAGTGGATCAAAGAAAAGGTAAAGCAAAGATTCAATTACTTGATGAAAGTGAGAACAATGAAGTACAGGTTGAAGTTGAAGAGAGGCCAAGGTTTGATCCAGAATGTGATGAACCAGAGACTTCAAGAAGTGCAGAAGTTAGGAGGTCAACTAGGCACAAATGGCAACCTACAAGGTATAGCTATGACACCTCATTCTTGACTACTAAAGATTATGCTTATTTGGTAAAAGCAGATGAAGATCCATCTACATATGATGAAGCCAAAGGCAAGAGAAATTGGGAAGAAGCCATGCAAGAGGAGTATGATGCTTTGATAGAGAATCAGACTTGGGATCTGGTTCCTAAACCTAATAGCCAGAAAATTATTGGATGTAAGTGGGTTTATAAAACCAAGAGATTTGCAGATGGAAGTGTGTCTAGATACAAAGCTAGACTTGTTGTGAAAGGGTATGCACAGACATATGGAGTGGACTATGATGAGACCTATAGTCTTGTGGCAAAGATGACAACAATCAGAACCCTCATAGCAATTGCTGCTTGTAAAGGTTGGAAGTTGTCTCAACTCGATGTTAAAAATGCTTTTTTGAATGGTTATATTTCAGATGAAGTTTACATGGAGCAACCAGATGGGTTCAAGGACCAAGTGAGTCCAAATTATGTGTGTAAGCTCAAGAGAGCTTTGTATGGACTAAAGCAAGCCCCAAGGGCATGGAATCATAGGCTTGTAAAATTCTTGAATGATCTTGGATTTCAAGCATCAAAGGCAGATAGTAGCTTGCTAGTCAAAGCAAGTGAAGATGGATTCATTTATGTGTGTATTTATGTTGATGACATAATACTTACAGGAACAGATGATAAAGGGATACAAATGATCAAGAAGGAGATGGAGAAAGAGTTCAATATCATTGATTTGGGGAACCTATCATTCTTCTTGGGAATGGAGATTTCTTATACTCAACATGGAGTATATGTAACCCAAGAAAGGTATCTTAAGAATTTGCTAACCAAGTTTAAAATGGAAGATTGCAGGGTTGCACCTACACCTTTGGAAGTGAACCATAAATTGTCTAGGTTTGGAGGAGAAGAGTTCAGAGATATGAAACTTTATCAAAGTTTGGTTGGTAGCTTGATTTATGCTACATTGACAAGGCCTGATTTATCATATGCAATTGGTGTGCTTTCACAATTTATGCATTGTCCTAGAAAGGAACATTGGATTGCAGGACAAAGAGTACTTAGGTACATCAAGGGTACACTCAGAGAAGGGTTGTAATATGGATTTACTTCTGATACAAGATTGAAGATATATAGTGATGCAGATTGGGCAGGTAATGTGGATGATAGAAGATCAACACATGGATACTTGTGCTATGTAGGAGACAAATTGATTTCATGGTGTTCTAAGAAGCAACATACAGTTGCTTTGTCATCCACAGAGGCAGAATATAAAGGTATGGTGGAAGCTGCAAAGGAGGTAATATGGCTAAAGACACTTATGAAGGTGTTTGATGTGATTCAAAGTACTCCTATTGTTTGTGGAGATAATATGAGTTCTCTATACTTGGCAGCTAATCCTGTGTTTCATGCTAGAACTAAGCAGTTTGAAATACAGTATCATTTTCTGAGAGAGAAAGTCATTGAGAAGGAGATTGAAGTCATACACACTCCTACAAAAGATCAACTTGCAGATATGATGACAAAAAGTTTAGATGGACCAAAGCTACAAAGATTCAAGGATATGGCAGGAATCAAGAAGATAGAGAAGAACCTCAATTAATGATTGAGGGGGAGCTGTTGGTGCATGACAATCATCAATTGAAGGATTATGAAGAAATGAAGTCAAGGAGTAAAGAGGAAGAATAAATTCAGAAGGTTGAAGGAAGGACATATTCAGAAATTCAAAGATGTGTACACATATGTACATTAGCTGACTTATACTTTTGTCTAGTCATACACTTGTATGTATTCATCTATAAATATGTTGAAAATGTCGGGGCAAATAGAGCAGAAGAAGAATAGAGAATAGGTAGAGAGAATTCAGTTGTAAGAAGTGTCATTAGACACATGAAGAGTGCGTGATTTGTTCATACTCACTTAGATGTAATTTTCTTGAGAAATCGAAAAATCTTGCGCCCGATATTTTGCTATCTGCTCCTTCTGTGTCTAATCTTTGGAGAAATCCTTTTGCACATATCTAAGTCCATAGCTAATGTATCTATGGCTAGAATTTGAGAGGTTAATTGCAATCAGGCTGAGAGAATTTTGTTTAGGAACATTCATATGTGAGAATGTTTTAAGAGTCGTGAAAACTGGCGCAGATTTCATCTTCAGAGAAATGGTCATTGCTCAGTCCATAGTGTAAAGTTTTACACAAGTGAGGGCTCAAAATCTAAGTTGGAAGGTAAGCCATCTATGGCTAAAAGATCTTGATCAAACGGGATTTACTTTGGGAGAACCAGTGTTAAGAAGTTGCAGGTGTCAAAGTCGCCATTGCAGAGAAGCTGTTTCAGACATAGGTAAAGTGTTTCACACATTTCTCAGTGTATACTCAATCATTTTGAGAAATTTAACTTGGTAAAGTTGCGCAATCTCAAGGCAAAGTGTTGTACAAAGTTTTATAAAAACCTTTACAGAATTGATTAGTCAATGAGTGATTAATCTGCAGCAGACTTTTTCAGAAAAGTGATTTCTTCACAGTTAGTCAAATCTTGGTAATGTGTGAGCATGTTTCCAAAGTTATGTGGAGTCTAAAGTTATTCTTGGTCTAGAGGTGGTCTAATACCAAAGATAGCTTTTTCTTTTGGATATTAACACTCTCCATCAGTTACCACATACTTGATACTCTCATATGTGGTGGTACTTTGTACTTAGGGATATTATTCAGCTCTTACTTTGGTTTAGTTTATCGATTAATACAGAGAGTTATTCTAGCCATCATCTTCTCCATGTGTCTTGTTGCGTTTGTGCTCTTTGTGTGTGCTTCTTGTGTGTCTCTTGCACTTCTACGCACACCCAACAGTGGTATCAGAGCAAGTTCAACTCCTTCTCAAGTTTCGGTTTTTCGCATCGCGGTGCACGCACACTTTAACAGTGCAAATCGACTTTGGAGCATAGAAGTTTGAATTTCAGCAGCCTAGAAACATTTCCACTAGGTTGATGGAGAGTGTTAATCTCCAAAAGAACAAGCTACGCTTGAAGTTAGAGCACCTCTATATCAAGAGTAACTCAAAACCTTCACCAATTTGGAGGATCAATACTTAATTATCAAAATTTTGATCAAATTGTGAAGAAGATGACTACACAGAAAGTCTGTTGCACATATCTCTGCCATTGCCTTATCAAATATGTAAAGTTTTTTATGAAACTTTGCACAAGGTGTCACCTACAGTTTGCACACCTTCTCCAAGTTTAATCACTCCAAAAAAGTAAGTAAACCTTGAGAAATGATCTTAACAGTTTATCTATGTCTAAAAGTGCTCTTCTGAAAAAGTTGATTCAGACACATGTAACTTCTAACACTTGGTTCTCTCAATCTAGAACCTGTTATGCAAATGCTTTTAGCCATAGATGGCTTACCTTCTAACTTAGATTTTTATTATGTATTCATGCAAAAATTTAACCTCAGCACTGAGAAATGATCAAATCTTTGACCATCGAGAATGCGCCTGTTTCAAGAAACAGTGAACACTTCTTCACATATGAATGTTCCTACTCATAATTCTCATAGCTTGTTTACAATTAGGCTCTCAAACTTTAACCATAGCCTCATTAACTATGGACTTAGATGTCTACGAAATGATTCTTGAAATGATCAAGCACATAAGGAGAATACACAGAAACATCGGGCATAATTTTTCTTCTATTACTGAAAAAACTTTACATCTGGATGAGAGAGCTAATCTCCATACTTCTCAAGTGTCTAATCTCTTCTATTTCTCTTCAATTCTAATATTCTACACTCCCTCTTCTTTGCCCCGACATTTCCTTTATATATATAGGCAAATATTTACAAGTTCATGGCTATACAAAAGTATAAGTGAACTATCTCTGTATTAATGTACATATGTGTACACATCTTCTTCTTCTGAATGTATGCTTCCTTCATGCTTCACAACTTGAACCTTTTCTTCAGTCGTTGACTTCAATTCTTCATCAAAACATCAATTATTGATTGCCCTGCACCAACGGCTCCCCCTCAATCATCAATTGAGGTTTTATCTATCTTCTTTATACCTGCCATGTCTTTGAATCTCTGTAGCTTTGGTCCATCCAAGCTTTTGGTTAGCATATCCGCTATCTGATCTTTTGTTGAAGTATGTATTACTTCAATGTCTTTATCCATTACCTTCTCTCTTAGAAAATGATACTGAATCTCAATGTGTTTGGTCATGGCATGAAAACCAAGATTAACAGCTAAATACAATGAACTCATGTTATCTCCATGAATAATGGATATCAAAACTCTTCATGAGAGTCTTTAACCATATCACTTCCTTTGCAGCTTCCACCATACCTCTGTACTCTGCTTCTATAGATGATAAAGCAACTGTGTGTTGCTTCTTTGAACACCAAGAAATTAACTTATCTCCCACATAACATAAGTATCCATAAGTTGATCTCCTATCATCAGGATTACCTGCCCAATCAGTATCACTATAGATCTTGATGTTTGTATCTGATGTAAAACCATAATACAGACCTTCTTTGAGTCTACTATTAATGTACCTCAACACTCTTTGTCCTGCAATCGAATGTTATTTCCTAGGGAAATGCATGAATTGAGATAATACTCCAACTGCATATGACAAGTCAGGTCTAGTTAATGTAGCATAGATTAGACTACTAACCAAACTTTGATAAAGCTTAATGTCCTTGAACTCTTCTCCTCCATATCTGCTCAATTTGTGATTCACCTCCATTGGAGTAGGTGCTACTCTGCAATCATTCATCTTAAACTTGATCAACAAGTTTCTCAAATACCTTTCTTGAGTTACATACACTCCATGTTGAGTGTATGAGATCTCCATGCCCAAGAAATATGACAAGTCTCCCAAGTCACTGATTTTGAACTCTTTCTCCATTTGCTTCTTTAGGCTTTGAATGCCTTTCTCATCTGTACATGTAAGAATTATATCATCAACATATATGCACATGTATATGAACCCATCATCACTTGCTTTGACAAGCAAGCTACTATCTACTTTAGATACTTGGAAACCAAGTTCTTTCAAGAACTTCAAAAGTCTATAATTCCATGCCCTTGGGGCCTGCTTCAAACCATACAAAGCCCTCTTGAGCTTACATACATGATTTGGATACCTTTCATCTTTGAATCCTTGTGGTTGCTCCATGAAAACATCATCTTAAGTATAACAATTTAGAAAAGCATTCTTCACATCTAGTTGACATAACTACCAACCTTTACATGCAGCAATAGCTATGAGTGTCCTGATGGTTGTCATCTTTGCCACACGACTATAGATCTCATCATAATCTATGCCATATGTCTGAGCAAACCCTTTCACAACAAGTCTAGCTTTATACCTAGGCACACTTCCATCTGCAAACCTCTTTGTCTTGTAGACCCATTTCCATCCAATGATCTTCTGACTATTTGATTTAGGAACCAAATCCCATGTCTGATTCTCCATCAATGCATCATACTCTTCCTGCATAGCTTTCTCCCAATTTTCCTTACCTTTTGCCTCTTCATATGTAGAAGGGTCTTCATCTGCCTTTATCATATAATCATAATCTTTGGTAACCAAAAAAGAAGTTTCATAGTTGTACCTTGTAGGTTCTTGAAAAATGCATTGTATGTGCGTGGTATCAAGAAGAACTTAATTTCAATTCCGTTGATTGCCAAAGCTAGACTTCATGTACACTTTGTTGATGATAAGTGTATGGTTCATGATTTCAGGAATGGCGATGTTATTGTGATGTCCGATACATTATGTAATGGTTTCTATCGCATGGATACATACAAGAGGGCTCCCTCCAATGCCTTAGTTGCTCATACTTCTTCCATGGCTGAAATGGATCTTTGGCATGCTCGTTTTGGTCATTTAAACTTCAATATTTTGCTCTACTTGCAAAAGAAGGACATGGTTATTGGCTTGCCTACACTTGAGTCCATTGAAAAGCATGCATGTGAAGGATGCATTCTTGGAAAAATGCATCGTGCTTCTTTTCCAAAAGATGGTCTTACACACACTACAAGAAAATTACAGCTTGTTCATAGTGATGTATGTGGTCCCATCAAGACTCCATCTTTTGGGAAGCATGTATATTTTGTTACCTTCATTGATGATGCTACTCGCCATACATGGTTGTATCATATGAAAGCAAAGAATGAGGTATTTTCTTGCTTCAAAGCATTTTTTTCTATGGTTGAAAAGTTTTCTTCACAAAAGCTTTTGACTCTACGCAAAGATCGTGGTGGTGAGTACATGTCACATGAGTTTAATGTTTTTCTTCGTGAAAGAGGTATTTCACACCAATGTACGGTGCCATATACACCTCAAGAAAATGGTGTTGCCGAGAGTAAAAATAGAACTCTACTTGAAATGACACGATGTATGGTTAAAGGAAAGCATCTTCCTGATAAGTTTTGGATGGAAGTAGTCATGTGTGCAAATTATGTGTTGAATCGCTACCCTACAAAAGCATTGAGAGTCATCACTCCTTATGAGGCTTGGAATGGTCATAAGCCTATGTTTAGTCATATGCGTGTGTTTGGTTGTTTTGCATATGCTATTGTGCCATCACAACAATGTCACAAACTTGATGACAAGGCAAAGAAATGTATATTTGTTTGTTATAGTGCTGAAAGTAAGGGATATCGGTTGTACGACCCATTGACAAACACAATTATTGTGAGTCCAGATGTGGTATTTGCTAAAAATTCAGTTTTCCCTCTACTTGAATGCCAAAAATTGCCAACAGTTAGCTCACAAGATGTGTTCGATACACTCATGCCTTTGTTCCAAAATGGTGCGCTTGACTATGGCCATGCAGACAAGCCAACTGAGGTTCAAAGGGCTAAAAAATTCCAACCAAATAGGGCTGAAAATGCAAAGAATTTGCAGCCAAATATGGCTGAAAAAATTTAGTAAGAAAATGTCCAAACTGCTGGAAAATTCCAGCCACATATGGCTGAACATTTGCATCAAAATATGGCTGAAACTGAGCATGAAATTCAGCCCACACATGATGTACATAATAAAGATGTTTTACATAATGAACGCATGTCTATCAAGAGTGCACAATCTATGCCAAAGTGGCTGAAACAAACTTTGTAGGATAGCAAATTGAGTGCACCTTTACTTGGTAGAACAAGATCAAGCTCTCACCATGCATCAAGTAATTTTGTGGATTATTCTCTTATTGCTACAGCATGTAATGAAGAGCCACTTTCTTTTGAAGATGCATGTGACGATCCACAATGAATGAGTGCTATGCAATCAGACATGGATTCCATACATAGGAATGGTACTTGGGAGTTATGTGAATTGCCAAAAGGAAAGAATGTCATTGGTACAAAGTGGGTTTACAAGATTAAGAGAAAATCTGATGGTAGCATTGATCGCTACAAAGCTAGATTGGTTGCCAAAGGATATGCGCAACAATATGGCATTGACTATGAGGAAACATTTGCACCTACTTCACGCATGACTACCATTCATACCACGGTTGCATTGGCTGCCCATCGAGGTTGGAAAGTGCATCAGTTGGACATGAAAACAGCCTTCTTGAATGGTGATTTGCAAGAAGAGGTCTATGTGAAGCAACCTCCTAGATTTGCTATGAAAGGGAAAGAGCATATGGTTTGCCGCTTGCATGAAGCCTTGTATGGTCTCAAGCAAGCTCCACGTGCATGGTATGACAAAACACATAAGCACTTGATTGCTCTTGGTTTCACATGTAGTCCGATTGAAATCACACTATATGTACGCAAAAATGGGGCTGATCTTATAGTGCTTGTTCTTTATGTCGATGACATACTCTTGACTGGGTCATGTGATGCAAAACTTGACATTCTTATGGCTGATTTGGACCATACTTTTGATGTCACTTATCTTGGTCTTTTGAGCTACTATCATGTCATCCAGTTTGTATCCATTGAGGGGGGAATTGTTATGCATCAAGCAAAGTATGTTGAAAAACTACTTCAGTGTTTTGATTTTGAGGATTGTAAGCTAGTTTCCACACCAGTTGAGACAGGATTCAAGTTCTTAGTTGAGGATTCTAGTGATGCATTTGACACTTTTCTTTATCAACAAGCTATGGGATGTCTTATATATGCATGCAACACAAGGCTAGATATACAGTATGCAGTTTCCCAGTTAAGTCGATTCATGCATAGCCTTGGCACTAAGCATTGGCAGGCGGTGAAACGTGTGTTTAGATATCTCTGAGGCACTTTGAGCTTAGGTATCTTTTATGGCAGAGATGTTCAACCATGCTTGCATGCTTTTACAGATAGTGATTGGGCTAGTTGTTATGATACTCGCATGTCCACTAGTGGTAATTGCTTTTTCCTTGGAGACTCATGCATATCTTGGTTGAGTAAGAAGCAACCTACAATGGCGACATCAAGTTGTGAAGTTGAGTACAGGGCAGTTTTCACAGCTATAGTGGAGTGTATATGGTTGAGATGCCTATTGATGGATCTTTGCATGGAGATTGATGCTGCTACGCATATTCTCACAAATAGTCAGGGTGCTTTGGCTATTGCACGAAACCCAGTTTTTCATGCACGAACAAAACATATTGAGGTGCATTATCACTATGTGAGAGAGCCCCTTCATGCAGGAGATATTGATTTGGTATGTGTGCCTACACAAGATAATGTGACAGACATATTCACCAAAGCTCTTCCACGGGAAAAGTTTGAAGCTTTTCACAAAGCTTTAGGCTTGTTACCTTGTGGTGGATGATCTGTCACTCCTTGTATGTGTTCATATCATTCACTCCAGGGGGGTTTGTTACACTTATGTGTTCCTCTAGTAGCTTTGATGTGAACCTATTCCCTATACATGGGCACCTTTTACTCTAGTGCTGGCTAGAGGTTTTTTCCCCATGTTGCCACATACTTGATACTCTCATATGTGGTGGTACTTTGTACTTAGGGATATTATTCAGCTCTTACTTCAGTTCAGGTTATCGATCAATAGAGAGAGTTATTCCAGCCATCGTCTTCTCCGTGTGTCTTGCTGCATTTGTGCTCTTTGTGTGTGCTTCTCATGTGTCTCTCACACTTCTATGCACACCCAACACTATCCATATTGCCAATGGTATCTTTCATAACTATGGGTTGCTCTATCTGTAGCAAGTGTGATATAGATAACTGATGGGAGGGTAGTCCTACTAAGGAAGAATCATATAGTGCTGGGAAAAAGTGGGTCGACATTTGGTTATCTTGAGTATATGCATGGTGTTGATCTTGCACAACAAAATGAAGGGAGAATTCTAGTTCATAGAACTATTTACCAAATCATGTAGTTACAAGAGCTACATAGTCCTCAAGATTGAGAGAGACCATGTTAGTCATAGGAGCTTTCAATTTGGCCTCTTGTTTCTGTCAGTCATAGTCTTGAGCTTCTATACAATTGGCCCTAACATGCTCGAATTCCACATAGAACAAGCATTGTAGACCTTTTCCTTCTGAAGGATTACCTCCATCCTTTACATCATGATTAAAAAATCATCTTCCACATCTGATACCCTAGTAATTTGAACTACTTGCACCGAATTGAGATGAGAATGCATTCTCTACACCCAAAGGTTACCAAGATCTCTTGAAATCTATGTACATATGTGTTGAAGATAAATGTACAAGCTTATTTTCATATGAGCCATGCTTGGATAAATTTACCAAATATAAAGATAAAGAAAAAGTGGAGGAAAAAAGGAAAAAATAATAAAAGAAAAAGTCTAGTCAAAATTCATGATGAGTAAGAGATACAATATCTTGCCTTGTAGTTAGTAGCATGTAGTGGAGAAAGTGGTGAGTTAAGAAGAAGGCACAAACTTCTTCACATGCTCATTGGTTATAAAAGTGAAGTGGGAGCACATTCAAAACAAGGAGAGAAAGAGGCAAGAGCTCCCAGTAGTCGGATCTAGCCATTTTGTCATTTTGGCTTTCCCTTAGACTCCTTCCAGTCGCACGTCAGTTTGTACATAGCTCTGTTGCAGAGCTCATATCTCCGTGCATATGTAACCATTTTGTGCGTTTAAGCACTCATTGGAAAGCTCATCTCGTGTACTCTCTGCATATCAAATATCTCTTTGAAAGCTTATGTAGTCTGTGAGATATCAGTGAAATAGTGAAGTCCAGTTTTTCAGTATACCTATGTAGATAGGTAGTCTATTTTGGTCGGTTAAATTTCCTGACCAAAACATATCCAAATTGCATGATTTTTGTCTTGTTGGAAAGATCTTGGCATCTACTTTCATTGTCTCAAATATCTCATTGAGATCATTTATATTCTGTGAGATATCTGTCAGATAGTAAAGTCCAGTTTTATAGTGTACTTATGTGTGCAGGTGGTCTATCTTGGTGAGTTGAGTTTCCTGATCAAAACTCATCCAAATTACTTGATTTTTAGCTTGTTGGAAAGCTACTTGTGTCTACTTTCTCTGTACTAAATATCTTTCTCAAAGGATATATATTCAGAGAGCTATCAATCTGAGAGTGAAGCTCAGTTCTTCAGCATACCTGTGTGGACAGATAGTTCATCTTTGACAGTTGTGTTTCCTAATCAAAACTTGTCCAAATTAAGTCATTTATAGCTTGTTAGAAAGCTCTCTTTGTCTACTTTGATTGACTAAAGTCTCAAGACCATTTGAGTTTTGTATTGAGAGCAGCAAGCTATCTAAGGTGCAGATGTTTGTCCAAGTGCTGGACATACAAGGGCTCACTACACACTTCCGTTGCGCATAGGAGAACTCATTCTCCACAGTTGGTATCAGAGCAAACTTGGTGTTGAAGCTTCATCAACAGAGCTGGAGATAAAGAAAAGCAAAAGAGGAGCTATAAAACAAGGAGGAGCTTCACAAACGCAAGAGCAAAAGGACTATAACTATTCGAGGTAACTCTCAAAGTCTTTGATACTCTTCAATGGCTGACTTGGGTCAACAAGTAGAGAAGTTGGACAAGGATAACTATCCCGTGTGGAGGTTTAGAATGACCAACTACCTAATGGGCAAAGGCTTATGGGGTATTGTGAGCGGCGATGATGCTCAACCTCAAATCAATCAAGCTATGGCCACCGAAGTCCAAAGGAGGCAAGCAAAAGAATGGGAGGAGAGGAATAGGAGAGTCATGTTCCTCATTTCGCAAGTCATTACTAATGCCATGGTAGGTCATATTCAACATTTAGAGAAAGCTAAGGATGCTTGGGAAGCTCTTGAAAGGATGTATTCAACAAATACCAAAGCTAGGAAACTTCAACTCAAGAATGAGTTGAACACAATCAAGAAAAGTTCGAGTCAATCCATAGCTGAATATACTTTGAAGATTAAGGAGCTAAGCGATGCTTTAGCTTCTATTGGGACAACGGTTGAAGACGAAGATCTTGTGTGTTATACTCTCAATGGCTTGAGAGATGATGAAAGATGGAAGCCTTTTATAACTTCCATTAACTTGAAAGATGTATATCCAGGTTTTGAACAACTAATCCCTCATCTTGTCACAGAAGAGCTTAGCTTTGGTGGTCTCAAAGGAAAGGACAGCCACAACCAAATGTTATATGCAGGCCGAGGTAAAGGAAGAAATTCAAGAGGAGGCTCAAGAGGAAAAGGAAGAGGTTATAACCACTCCAACTACAACCAAAACAGTTCGGAAGACAACAAGGATGCATCAAATGCCAACACACAAGGAAGAGGTCGAGGTAGAAGTAGAGGAAGAGGCCGAAGCTCTTACAATTCTCATAAAGGTATAACATGCTATCATTGTGGTAAAGTAGGACACTATGCTAGTGATTGTTGGCTGAAGAATGGAAGACAAAATGGAGGCAATCAAAGGAACCAAAGCAACTATGCAAGCACCTCAAGTGAAGGAAGCAAGGACACACTACTTGCAATGAGACATGAGTATAGAAGCTCTTGTGAAGATGACAAAAAATGGTACATTGATTCAGGTTGTAGTAACCATATGTCATGCCAAGGAAGTTTGTTCACTAATCTACAGGTACCAAGTGGCAAAGGATGTGTTGAAACAGGTGATGATACTCAACACATGATTGAACACATTGGAGATATAAGGCTTGGAGATAAAAGTAGAGCAAAGGTACTATCTAATGTTCTTCATGTTCCTACAATTTCAAAGAACTTGATTTCAGTAGGACAAATGGTAGAGAAGGGTTATCATGTCATATTCAATGAGAATGGGTGCTTCATAAAGAATCCAAAGGAAGGCTTCAAGGTCATTGCTCAAGGTAGAAGAGAAGGAAGGATGTTCACTTTGGATGTCCAACATCCACATGGAAAGGTCATGTACATTCAATGTGGGAACAAGAAGATTTCAGAGCTGGACTTATGGCACAAAAGAATAGGACACATCAACATTCCAAAGCTAAAGGACATGAGCAAACATGAAGTGGTAAGAGGTCTTCCAAAATTTAATAGCATTGGACTACATGAGTTATGTGAAGCTTGTCAACTAGGAAAGCAAACGAGGCAGCCATTCAAGAGGAGCAATTATGTGGCTCCAAATGTCTTGGACTTGATACATACGGATGTATGGGGACCAACTCAAGAGGCATCAATGGCTGGTAATAGGTTTTTTGTCACCTTCATTGATGATCACTCAAGAAAGGTATGGCTGTTTTGTATGAAGCAAAAATCAGAGGTGTTTTCTATATTCAAAAGATTCAAAGTTGAAGTTGAAAAGGAAACAGGAAGGTCTATCAAAACCTTAAGGTCCGATGGTGGAGGAGAATACTTCTCCAAAGAATTTTCAGATTTTCTACAAGAGAATGGAATCAAAAGGCAATTCACTTGTAGGTACACACCACAACAAAATGGAGTAGCTGAGAGGAAAAATAGGCAAATTGCTGAAATTGCAAGATGCATGCTCAACGAGATGAAGATACCATTGTACTATTGGGCTGAAGCTACCACAACGGCCATTTACTTGATGAATAGGTGCACAACATCAGGAATACATCACTTGACTCCAGAAGAGGTATATTCCGGTAAGAAACCTGATCTTACACACCTCAAAGTGTTTGGATGTGTTTGCTTTGTTCACATTCCACAAGAAGTTAGAACAAAGATGGAACCAAGGTCAGAAAAATGCATTTTCATCGGCTACTCAACGGAGCAAAAAGGATACAAGTGTTACAACCCTAGAACAAAGGAATTAAGAGTCTCGCGAGATGTGGTCTTTGATGAACTAAGACCATGGTATGAAGATAAAGGAAAGGAAAAGATTCTTGAAGAAGATTGTGATGATTATGCAGGAACAAATCAAAGAGAAGTTCAACAATCAAGCAGAAAGGCTTCAGGTCCAGAGGCATCTACATCAAATGAAGAATGTTCAACATGGAGGGGGAGTCATTCTTTGTCTCCAAATTCAGCTCATAGTAGAGCCAAAGAGGCAAGTGCTACTCCAAACAGTGAGGAAGATGCAAGTGAAGAAGAATATGAAGAGGTGATCACTCCGATGGTAAAGTTGAATAGGTTAAAGAAGCAACTTTCTAAAGGCAATGAAAGAAGATCTTCAAGGACAAGGTATCCAACTCAAAGGTTGAGTTATGATAGTTTTATGGCGACACATTTTGCATACATGATGCAGGTTATCAAAGACAAAGAGCCTGAGACATATGAAGAAGCTTGTACACAAAAGGAATGGAAGCAAGCTATGAAAGAGGAGATCAAAGCTCTCAAAGATAATCACACATGGGAGCTAGTGCCAAAGAAAGAAGGTATGAAGATTGTTCCAAACAAATGGGTGTTTAAAGTAAAGAGGAATGCTGATGGTTCTCTAGCTAGATATAAAGCTAGATTAGTTGCCAAAGGATTTAAACAAACACAAGGTATAGATTATGATGAAGTTTTCAGCCCTGTTGCAAAGATGGGAACTATCCGAACCTTAATAGCAATTGGTGCTTCAAGGAGATGGCCATTATATCAACTCGACATCAAAAATGCCTTTCTCAATGGAGAACTACAAGAAGAGGTATACATGAGTCAACCGGCTGGATTTGAAGATGAAAACCATCCAGATTTTGTTTGCAGGTTGAAGAAGGCACTTTATGGCTTGAAGCAAGCACCAAGAGCATGGAATCAAAGATTGGTAGAGTATCTAACTAAGTGTGGATACAACCCAAGTAGTGCAGATCCTTCATTGTACATGAAGAAGGAAGAAAATAGAGAGGTATATATTTGCATATATGTCGATGACCTCATCATAACAGGAAATGATGTTATAGGGATTAAAGATATCAAAAGGAAGCTTGGTAAAGAGTTTAAAATTTCAGATCTTGGAGAGTTGAAATATTTTTTAGGAATTGAAGTTGTTTATGGAAAGAGTGGCATCTACTTGATGCAAAGGAAGTACTTGTTGGATGTTCTTTTCAGATTTGGAATGAGTGAATGCAAACCACTCACTCAACCCATGGACACAAATACAAAGCTTTGTTCAAATGATGGAGAACCATTGGAAGATGTTACGACATACAGAAGCATTGTAGGATCATTGATCTATGCAAACATTACAAGACCTGATTTATCTTATGTTGTCGGTGTACTTTCTCAGTTTATGCAAGCCCCGACAAGTGAACACTTAAATTCAGCCAAGAGAGTGTTGAGATACATAAAGCATACAGTTAATCATGCTTTGTTTTATAAGTTTGATGAAGAACTGCAGGTCAAAGGCTTTAGTGATGCTGATTGGGCAGGCTCACAGGAAGATAGAAGATCAACCTCAGGTTATGTGTTCATGATAGGAAGCAAACCTATCACGTGGAGCTCAAAGAAACAACCAACTGTTGCACTTTCATCCATGGAGGCTGAATATAGAGGACTAGCATTTGCCACATGTGAAGCAATGTGGATTAAAAAGCTTTTGGCTGATCTTGGAGTGCAAGTTGGAACCATCCCTATATATGGTGATAACATGTCAAGTATCTACTTGGCAAGCAATCCTATGTTTCATGCAAGGAGCAAGCACATAGAGGTCCACTACCACTATGTAAGGGAGAAGGTGCTAAGCAAAGATGTGGAGGTAAAGTTCATCAGAACCAAAGAGCAGGTTGCAGATATGTTTACAAAGTTCTTGGATGCTTCTAAACTCAAAGGTTTCAAGGACGCGATAAATTTGAAGGACATGGACGAAGATAACTCCCAAATGAGCTTGAGGGGGAGTGTTGAAGATAAATGTACAAGCTTATTTTCATATGAGCCATGCTTGGATAAATTTACCAAATATAAAGATAAAGAAAAAGTGGAGGAAAAAAGGAAAAAATAATAAAAGAAAAAGTCTAGTCAAAATTCATGATGAGTAAGAGATACAATATCTTGCCTTGTAGTTAGTAGCATGTAGTGGAGAAAGTGGTGAGTTAAGAAGAAGGCACAAACTTCTTCACATGCTCATTGGTTATAAAAGTGAAGTGGGAGCACATTCAAAACAAGGAGAGAAAGAGGCAAGAGCTCCCAGTAGTCGGATCTAGCCATTTTGTCATTTTGGCTTTCCCTTAGACTCCTTCCAGCCGCACGTCAGTTTGTACATAGCTCTGTTGCAGAGCTCATACCTCCGTGCATATGTAACCATTTTGTGCGTTTAAGCACTCATTGGAAAGCTTATCTCGTGTACTTTCTGCATATCAAATATCTCTTTGAAAGCTTATGTAGTCTGTGAGATATCAGTGAAATAGTGAAGTCCAGTTTTTCAGTATACCTATGTAGATAGGTAGTCTATTTTGGTCGGTTAAATTTCCTGACCAAAACATATCCAAATTGCATGATTTTTGTCTTGGTGGAAAGATCTTGGCATCTACTTTCATTGTCGAAAATATCTCATTGAGATCATTTATATTCTGTGAGATATCTGTCAGATAGTAAAGTCCAGTTTTATAGTGTACTTATGTGTGCAGGTGGTCTATCTTGGTGAGTTGAGTTTCCTGATCAAAACTCATCCAAATTACTTGATTTTTAGCTTGTTGGAAAGCTACTTGTGTCTACTTTCTCTGTACTAAATATCTTTCTCAAAGGATATATATTCAGAGAGCTATCAGTCCGAGAGTGAAGCTCAGTTCTTCAGCATACCTGTGTGGACAGGTAGTTCATCTTTGATAGTTGTGTTTCCTAATCAAAACTTGTCCAAATTAAGTCATTTATAGCTTGTTAGAAAGCTCTCTTTGTCTACTTTGATTGACTAAAGTCTCAAGACCATTTGAGTTTTGTATTGAGAGCAGCAAGCTATCTAAGGTGCAGATGTTTGTCCAAGTGCTGGACATATAAGGGCTCACTACACACTTCCGTTGCGCATAGGAGAACTCATTCTCCACAATATGGAGTGGAATACCAAGTCTAGGATGGACCAATTTGGGTTGGACTAATTAATGATCACTACCTTAGTACGTGAGTTGTATATATAATTTTCCGTATTATTACATATACCAAAATAAACCTGATTCAAGATGCAATTTGTATTGGAGGAGATGGTGGATAGTCTTGAGAGATGAAGTGTTGTTGCAACAACCTGCTTCACACCAGCGAAGAACAAGTGGTGGAGAGTATAGTGGGCCTCTTTAGATACCTAATGATCACAATTAATCACCCATGTGCTTTGGAACATGATCCAATAATCAAAGGAACAAAACATATGAGTAGGAAATTGATCCAAGGTCATAGACTTGCTATTTTAGTCTCTACACATATTCATTATAATGAACAGTGCTCTCATCCTCCTAGCAATTATCCAAATTCCTTTTGGTGGTATCTAATTAGCTTAAATGGCTACAAATCATGAGTAATTTTAATAAAATAGACAAACTACACACTAAGTATGATGTTTAGCAAATCACAGGACTTGCTCGACATTTTTGGGATGCATCAGAGTACAGACTAGAGAGTAATGAAGTGAATATATCTCACGATTCAGAGAAGCAATAACCATGAAATTTTTTAGTTATAAATTAGATAGGTACAGAATATATGAAACTTGAAATCACATCAAATGATCAACCGTGCATCGAGAACAAGCTCTGAGAAGATCACTATTGTGAATTAGTCATAGTAGATAAGTGAAGTTGATATATAATCAGAATGTACGTTCTATATCACATAGAAATACAATGTCATTGGCAATAATCTATTGCACAATGTGAGAGTAGCGATTGAGTTATGGACTGAGCTCTCAAATCACATAGGGTCCCTCTCTATTGCTCTCCAAAATTGGTGCATACCACCCATGTCTTTTGAACTAGTTTTATAGTTGAGTTTGGAGCCAATCTTTGAATTGAAATTCAAATGATCACCTAAAAGTGAGTCCTAAACTATAGGATATATTCACTCATCAATCATCTACAAAATAACTCAAGATTTGATGCTTCCTAACTCCACGTGGAAGTAAAAGATATGCTAATTATCCAAGTATGTGGGCTTGGATTCTTTTGCACCAATAGCTCCCCCTCAAGCCCAACATGCTTGGTCTTTATTCCTTCTTCGTCTCCTACAAACCAATCATCAATTTGAACATGTTCATCTTACTTTCATCTAAAGATTTTGTGAGTATATATGCACATTGCAAATGAGTTGATACATAGGACAATTGGATGTCGTTGCTAAGAAATTTCTCCCTCACATAATGACAATGCACTTCAATGTGCTTAGCCCTCGCATGATATACAAGATTAGCAAACAAATGAAGTGAACTAGTGTTGTCTCCAAAAATCATTGGAGTGTAAGAATGTAACCCCAAATCTATGTAGATTTGCTTAAGTCACATAGCCTACTGTGTTGCATTTGCTAAGCCTCTATATTCTACCTCTGTAGATGATAATGCCATTGTTGGTTGCTTCTTTGATGAACATGATATTAGCTTTGAACGTGCAAAGGACAAGTAACGTGAGATGCTCCTCCTATCATCCTTGGAGCTAGCCCAATCTACAATAGAATACATCTTTATGTCCAAATCAGATGTAAATGGGTAAAATAGCCCTTCATTTATAGCACCCTTTAGATACTTTAGGATCCTCTTGGCAGCTTCCATGTGAGGCTTTCTTGGTGCATGCATAAATGGGCTTAATGTACTTACTCCATAAGCAATGTCCACTCTTGTTAGGGTTGCATAGTTGAGACTCACAACAAGTTTTTGGTAACCTGTAACATGCTCAAGAAGTTCTCCCTCATGAGAACTAAGCATATGATTGAGTTACATGCATGTACCTAAAATTTAGGTGTTTTCCATCTTGAACTTTCTCAACATATGATGAACATATTTCCTTTGAGTAATATACACACTAGAATCTATATACACAATTTCTAAGCCAAGAAAGTATGTTAACAAACCAAGGTCACTGCTTTTAAACTCTTCCATCATTTGAGCTTTAACCTAGTTGATGCCATTAGCATCATTCCCTATAATGATAATGTCATCCACATAGACACATAAGTAAATAACTTCTAAGTTTGTCTTCTTTATGAATAAAGAAGAATCTGCTTTGCTAGCAACAAATCCTTGATCTTGTAAATAAGTAAAAAGCATATGGTTCCAAGCTCTAGGAGCTCTCTTTAGGCCATAGAGTGCCTTCCTTAGCTTGCATACATAACCTGGTTTGTCCTTATATTCATACCCTATTGGTTGAGCCATGTACAGTTCTTCTTATATCCATCCATTTAGGAATACATTCTTAACATCTAACTAATATAGGTTCCAATTTTTAGAAGCAGCACCACTTACCAAAACCCTGATTGTTGGCATCTTAGACATAGGTGAAAAAGCTTCTTCATAATCCACTCCATGGTTTTGAGCAAATCCCTTTGCTAGTAACCTCACCTTGTACTTGTTTATAGAACCATTTGAGTTCTTCTTGATTTTATATATCCACCTAGATCATATTACCTTCATACTTGGCTTCTTGGGAACCAAATCCCAAGTATTGTTTTCCTGAAGTGCTTCAACTTCTTCCTACATGGCTTTTCTCCATCCCTTTCTCTCATTGGCTTCTTCAAATGAAGAAGTTTCTTCTGTCATAGAGTCTTTTGTGACGTACACAGAATGCTTGGTGACTAGTGATGTGTCATAGCCATACCTTATTGGTTTTTTACTCTCCCTCTAAGATCTTCTGAGTGCTTGGTTGGAGGACTCTAGAATGTCTTCCAATTGCTTGAACTTGTTCTTACCTTTTTGACTTCCAAGTCTTGAAGTCAATCTGCTCTTCATCCTCTAAATTGACATCTTCTGGTACTTGTTGTTTTTCTTGAGTGAAAGTTGGAAAATCACTTTCCAAATCATAAGGTAACTTGATCTTCTTGTAATCATCCTCAACCCATGAATTATTACATCAAACACTACATCCCCACTAACTGTAAACCCTTTATTAGTGGGATTGTACAACCTATAACCCTTCTAGTTTTTGTCATATCCAATGAATATACACTTTTCAACTTTTCGATCAAGCTTCCCTCTAATCTGTGAGGGTATATGTGCATAAGAAATGCACCCAAAGATTTTACAATGGTTCAATGAGGGTATCCTACCATTCCATGCTTCATATGGTGTCATTCCATCCAAGGATATGGGTGGGAGCCTCCTAGCCAAGTATGTGGTTGTGGATACAACCTCTGCCCATAGGTAATTAGGTAGTTTCTTCTCATTCAAAAATGTAAACAGTCTACCTGTTTTTTCTCCTTTTGCCATCCTCTTGAACCCTTGTTGAGGATCTTCAACAAATGCTCCATCACTTGTAAACCTTACCTGCAATCCTTTTTCTACAATTTGTCCAAGCAATCCTTTTTCTAGAATTTGTCCAACACTTATCAAGTTCTTGGCTATGGCAGGTACATACAATACCTTGCTGAGTAGATTCATATTCCCATCTGAGGTCTTCACATTTCCAATCTTTTCAACTGTGTGCCTTGTGTCATCTCATGTTTGTACCTCATGCTTATTCCTTGGATCCTCCAAGTCAGATAACAATGCAAAATTTCCTTCTCCATGATTTGAACAACCAGAATCTATATAGAACACATGCTCATCTGCTTTACCTTGCCTCATTTTTCATGTCCATCAACAAAAGTGAGTCCTCTTGTGCTTGCTCCATAGTGTATTTTTTGTAGTCTCTTCATCCTCTATAGCCTCCTTGGCTATTGTAGTTGGTGTAGTTGTTGTTATAGTTGTTGTTGTAGTTGTTGAAATTGTTTGATCTTCCTCTTCCATAGCTTCCTCTATTGAAACCTCTTCCTCTCTGATTCCTCTAGTTCCTGAAACAATTCTCAGTTGTGTGCTTAGTCAATTCACATATGGCACATGGAGAGGTGTTTTGGAATCTTCTCCTGCCTTATGTACCTCCTCTACCTATTCCTCTTGTACCTCTACCTCTTCCTGCAAAGTAAGATTGGGAGGTACCAACATCATCGTCAGATTTCTTGCCTTTACTTTTAGTATCCTTAATCTTGTTCTTATCACTGTATAAGGCAGAGGATTTATCACCTTTTGAGTTGGTATTGTTCTTCACAAGCTTGGCTTCATGAATGAGTAGTTGTCCCATTAGAGTATTGAAGTCAGGTACCTCCATGTCCATGTATAGATCCATTGCTGTGGTGAATGCTTCCCATTTAGCATCTGCCTTGATTCCATTGATCACTTGTCTCACAACTTTCTCCTCTTTAATGGCTTCTCCAATGGTTCCAAGTTGATCAGCTAGGACCTTCAGTTTAGTGACATAATCAGTCACATTCTATTTGGGCATGTTTTTGAATGTTGTGAACTCCATCCATAGTTGGTTTTTTTCTTACTCTAGTGCTTGAAGAAAAGAATGTTTCAAGTGCATTCTAGGTTTCTTGTGATGTCTTACAGTTCCTAATGTAAGGGAGCAAGAAATCAGAAACTGAGTTAAGAAGATATGACCTAGCCAAAGCATCCTTTGAGCACTATGTTGATAACCTTTCTTGTTCTTCTTGAGTAGGTTGCCCTTTGCTTCTTAATATTGGCATTATCTTATCTCCATATATGTATCCATAGAGATTTCTACCTTGTAGATATGCTTCCATTCTAATAGACCAAGCAGAGTAATTATGTTGATCCAATTTGTCAATTGATGATGGGAATCCATCTCCCATGTTGAATTGATGATAGCTATGGTACCACTATGAGGGGATGGTTGGATACACTCCAGAAATGAGGAGGTGGTGCACAAATCCTACTCTACACCTACCAATGTAGCTTCAGAGTACCCTACTAGACACTTTAGCTTCTGAAATATGCATTTGGATCCATAATGTACCTTGGAGCATCACCTTCAAATAGTTATATCAAAACAGACTACTTCCAAGATTGAAGACTTCCAAAAACTTGCTATTTTGGGACTTGATCCTGCTGAGTGTTTCACTCAATGCTCACTCACTCATTGCAATTGACTCCAGAGCCTTTATTCATAGCTAGTTAGAGTCCTAAGCTTGCTATAGGAAGCTATTTCACTAATTTAGGATGAGTATATGATGAGAAATCACATTAAGAAGTTAGGGGTGTAATCACAACTTTTTAGGAAGATGACAATGAGTAGACATAGGTGACTTCCAAAGAATATATCTCACAAAGTACTAAACAAAATGATATGAAATTTGATATCTAGAAACTAGATGGTCTAACGTACATATACCAAGTTGAATCACATCGATTAGATAAGTATAGTCAGAGAAATCCTCAAAACAAACTCACTAAAATGAGTGCTTAATAGCAGACAAGAGTAGACACTAAATGACTTGCATAAACTCAATCAAATGTGTAATAGTATGAATGTATGATACAAAGGAGATGATGTAGGCTTACTCATACATGTGTGGGAAAGCTCAATTTGTCCTTCTTCTTGCTCTACTACCCACGATTAAAAGTCAGGGTCTTTTATAGATGTGTATCCAATTTGAATTTTGAGTTTGCCACCTAAAAGTGATCCTACCTTTTAGGATTCTAATTGATTTGATTCCAACCACTTAGTTCATATGAAGCTCAACTCGTAAAGCTATGATATACTTTCAAACCTTTCCTTTTACATTTATCTTGAGTTAAACTCATGAGATTTTACAAGGGGTATTCAAATGTGACTTTATCGATAGTCATGCCTAAGTTGTGAAGTAAGCCTTTGATATTTGGTCAAGCATCAAGGCTTGCCAAATGTACCAACATCTCTCTCTCTCTATCTCTCCTCTCTCTGTCTCTCTCTCTCTCTCTTTCTTTGTGATGGAATTTGTGTGCTTGTTCATCTGCAACCAGAAATGGAGGGAACAATTTCTCTCTCCCCCTCTGGATCTGCCTATAGCTATTGTTTTTTGACCTTGTAGAAGCCAAGAGGGGAAGGAAACAAAGTTCCTTCTCTCTCTCCTTCTTTATTTTTGTGCTTGTCTCATAGTATTTCTCTCTCTGCATTTTCTATCACAATAGGGATGTGAGTTCTCAATGTTTTCCATTTCCAAAGCCACAAAGAAGGCTCTATATCGAGCTCATAATAATGGAAACTATTTTTGATTCTATAACTAGCTCTTGAGAAGCTTGGTCATGGTGTGTTTCTGATGCATGCTGTATTCGTCTCAATCAAGCCTTGCTCATGTAACACTCTGAGCATGGGTTGTTCCCATTGAAGCCTCTCCTAAAGATGATTGGTTCAAATTTTATATGTCCACTCTTCTCCTCTAAATATTTGAAAAATCAAACCATAAAAAGGTTTGGCAATCACAATCGATGATATGTATCCGTCAGCAGTCTTCCACTCTGTGTAGACTCCACATCAAGACTTCTTCTCCTCTTCTATTTTTCCCAAAAATAAAACATCCGAGAAATCTCCTTCTGTATGATCAGTGCCTCACTCATCATCTTATGGATTTCTGCATCTCTCTCTCTCTCTCTCTCTCTCTCTCTCTCTCTCTCTCTCCCTCTCCCTCTCTTTCTCTCTATCTCTCTCTCTCTCTCTCTCTCTCTCTCTCTCTCTCTCTCTCTCTTTCTCTCTCTCTCTCTCCCCATGTGTAAGCAAACCCTGGAAAAAGACTCATAAAAAAAGAATCTTTGTTTCACTATTGACAAGTCATTCTAAGCTGCATATAGCTATTCACTAATCTCTCTCTTAAGAAGAAGCATGAACACATCAAGAAATGAATGAAAAAGAGAAGGGTAAGAAATGTACCTGGAGAGAAGATCCACGGGGGAGAAACAAATGAGATTTGGACACCTATTTATAAGTGCCCCCTAGGTCTTCTCTCTAGAATCTTCTAACCTCCTACTTGTACCTTCTATTTTCCTAACTCTTCTTGCATGCTCTTTGGCTATTTCTTGAAAATCACATCTTTTATTTCTATTTTGGGTTTTTCTCTTTTTGTTTTTCTATTTCTTCTTTTTCTAATTTTGTTTCTTTTCTTTTTCTATTTCTATTTTTGGACTAAGGTTTGCTTTCACATGGTTAACCATAATTAAATGAAACTAAAGGGGTCAAACCTAGGGTTTCAAGGGTTAGACCTAGGTCTTCCAAGGGTTAAACTCTCGGTTTCAAGGGTTTCTAAGGGTTAGAGGTTAGTTTCAATGAGCTATTTACAAATATACATGCCTAATGTACAAACACAACATAGTTTCTCGTTGCATAAACAATTAAATCAACCAGTTCATGCACATTTTATGACTCTTTGTAATAAAAAACACCATTTCACACCCAGAAATTCAATGAAATGAACTTGAAAAAAAATCTTGATGTACACTTCCTAGAAGGATTTCATCCCAATAGCATCATGGTGCACGTACACTTTTAAAAGTGCAAATCAACTTCAGAGCATAGAATAGTGAATTTCAATAGCAAAGAAATGTTTCCACCAATTGCACTAACATTTTACTCCCATTTCAAAGCCATTTGTGCAGTCAAAATCACCATTAGAGTGATGGTTTGTGAGCTGAAATTTTAGCATTCATTTCAGCTTTGGTCAGAATAAAGGTTTTGTCAGATTCTTGTTATTTAGTGAAATGGTGGGTAGCAATGACTTGTTTGGCATGCTTCAAGCTGAAGATAATCATAATGGGACAAACTATCCAATGTGGTCTTATATGATGAAGCATGTTCTTGTTGCAAAACAACTTTGGAACATAGTGGCAAATGTAGATCAAAGACCGGCAGGTTCTTCTAATTCACGGTCTATTGTCAAAGACGGAGCTTCTTCTTCAAGTACAATGGTTTCTCCTTCTCCACCTACATAGGAGCATCTTAGATGGAATCGAAAAGATGCTCAAGCTGATGCATTGATTGTGTTTTCTGTGAAGCGTCATATAGTTCCACACATTCGGTCATGTTCTACATCACAATAGGCATGGGACACTCTTTCTTCTTTGTATGTCGTGCGTAATGAAGCATGTATCGCATACATGAGAAAGCAACTTGAGGGTGTATGTATGGCTAAAAATGAGTTGGTGGATCTGTATGTGACATGCATCAAGGACTTGAAAGAGCAATTGGCAAACATACAAGAGATTATTCTAGATGCATCACTCATTTCTACATTTCTGAAAGGATTATTGTAATATTTTCAAAGCTTTGCTACTACACTCCGTTTGGTTGCAAAATAAATCCTAATATGTATGCATTTCTTTTTTTGCAAGAAGAGCAATCTAGAGTGAATAGGCGTGGTTTGACTGAGGAAACACAAGCACTTGCTATCTCACAAAAGGGGAAAAGCAAGTATGGTTCAGCTTTCGGTTCATCATAACCAGAGCCTCTATCATCCTCTTCCACGCATTCATCTAATGATGTTGATTTTCAAAAGGAGAAGAGATGCAAATAATGCCAAAAAGCTAGTCATACTATTGATGAGTGTAGAAAGCTTGCTAATCACAATGAAAAGAAGAAGGAATCCAGCATGTCTATTGCTGAAAATTGAGCAAATCCAAAGAATGATGAACCTAACATGGATCAATTTTTTTGGTCATGTGTTTTTACATGTCATTATGATGCATCTTTGCATTCTAAATGTATGGTTGTGAGTGAGGCTGATTTGGATTGGTTCTTTGATAGTGGTTCTTCAAAGCACATAATTTCATGCAAAAGATTTTTTGCCTCTTTGAAAGATTCACCCAAAGGAGGACATGTGGTGTGTGCAAAAAATGCATCTTATCCTATCATTGGAATATGAGAAATTGAGCTTACAATTTCAAATGGAGGTGTGATTCTCTAGAAAAATGCATTGTATGTACCCAGTATAAAGAAGAACTTAATGTTAGTTCCGTTGATTGCCAAAGCTGGAGTCCTGTACACTTTGTCGATGATAAGTTTATGGTTCATGATTTTAGCAATGGAGATATTATTGTGATGTCCGGTACATTATGTAATGGTTTGTATTGCATGGATACATACAAGAGGGCTGCATGTAATGCATTGGTTCCTCATACTTCTTCCATGGCTAAAATGGAGCTTTGGCATGCTCATTTTGGTCACTTGAACTTCAATAGTTTGCTTTACTTCTTAAAGAAGGACATGGTTATTGGTTTTTGAACACTTGAGACATTGAAAATCATGCATGTGAAGGTTACATTCTTGGAAAAGTGCATCATGCTTCTTTTCCAAAAGATAGTCATACACAAAATATAAGAAAAGTACACTTTGTTCATAGTGATGTATGTGATCTTGTCAAGACTCCATCTTTTGGAAAGCATGTATATTTTTTTACCTTCTTTTATGATGCTACTCCCCATACATGGGTGTGTCCTATGAAAGCAAAGAATGAGGTTTTTTCTTGCTTCAAAGCATTTTTAGCAATAGCTGAAAAATTTTCTTCACAAAAGCTTTTGACTCTATGCACGGATGTGTGGTGGTGAATACATGTCACATGAGTTTAGTGCTTTTCTTTGTGAAAGAGGTATTTCACACCAATGTACGGTGCCATATACACCTCAGCAAAGTGGTGTTGTTGAGCGTAAAAATAGAACTCTACTTGAAATGGCACGATGTATGGTTAAAGGAAAGAACCTTCATGATAAGTTTTGGATGGAAGCGGTCATGTGTGCAAACTATGTGTTCAATCACTGCCCTACAAAAGCATTGAGAGTCATCACTCCTCATGAGGCTTGGAATGGTCATAAGCCTATGGTTAGTCATATGCATGTGTTTGGTTGTTCGGCATATGCTCTTGTGCCATCACATCAACATCACAAACAGGATGACAAGGCAGAGAAATGTATATTTGTTTGTTATAGTCTTGAAAGTAAGGGATATTTTTTGTACCATCCATTTAAGAACGCAATTATTGTGAGTCGAGATGTGGTATTTTCTGAAACTTCAGTTTTCCCTCTACTTGAATGCAAAAAACAGCCAACAGTTAGCTCACAAGATATGTTCGCTACACTCATGTCTTTGTTCCAAAATGGTGCACTTGACTATGGGCATGTAGACCAGCCAACTAAGGTTCAAAGTGCTGAAAAAGTCTAGCAAAATAGAGCTGAAAATGCAGAGAATTTCTAGCCAAACATAGCTAAACGTTCTTAGCCAGAAAATATCAAAACTGTTGGAAATTTCCAGCCACATATAGCTGCACATTTGCATCAAAATATGGCTAAAAATGAGCATGAAATTCATCCCACACATGATGTTTATATTGATGATGTATTGCATAATGAATGCATGTCTATCAAGAGTGCACAAACTATGCCAAAGTGGTTGAAAAAAACTTTGCAAGACATCAAATTGAGCGCACCTTGATAGAATAAGATGAAGCTCTCACCATGCATCAAGTAATTTTGAGGATTATTCTCTTATTGCAATAGCATGTAATGAAGAGACACTTTCTTTTGAAGATGCATGTGATGATCCACAATGGATGAGCGTTATGCAATCAAAAATGGATTCCATACATATGAATGGTACTTGGGAGTTATGTCAATTGCAAAAAGGAAAGAATTTCATCGGTACAAAGTGGTTTTACAAGATTAAGAGAAAGTCTAATGGTAGCATTTATCACTACAAAGCTATATTTGTTGCCAAAGGATATGCGCAACAATATGGCATTGACTATGAGGGGACTTTTGCACCTACTTCATGCATGACTACCATTCGTCCCGTGGTTGCATTGGCTACCCATCGATGTTGGAAAGTACATCAATTGGACATAAAGACAGCTTTCCTGAATGGTGATTTACAAGAAGTGGTCTATGTGAAGCACCCTCCTGGATTTTCCATGAAAGGGCAAGATCATATGGTTTGTCGCTTGCATAAAGCCTTGCATCGCCTCAAGCAAGCTCCATGTGCATGGTATGAAAAAATCCATAAGCCCTTAATTGCTCTTGGCTTGACATGTAGTCCAATTGAAAGCACGCTCTATGTATGCAAAGATGGTGCTGATCTTATAGTGCTTTTTCTTTATGTCGATGACATACTCTTGATTGAGTCATGTGATCCAAAACTTGACATTCTTATGGATAATTTGCAGCATACTTTTGATGTCACTTATCTTGGTCTTTTAGCTACTATCTTGGCATCCAATTTGTGTCCGTTGCGGGGGGAATTGCTATGCATCAGGCAAAGTATGTTGAAAAACTACTTCAGCATTTTGACTTTGAGGATTGCAAGCCAGTTTCCATACTAGTTGAGACAGGATTTAGATTCTCAATTGAGGATTCTAGTGATGCATTTGACAGTTCTCTTTATCAGCAAGTACAAGGCTAAGTACAATGCAGTTTTCATAGCTATAGTGGAGTGTATATGGATGAGATGCCTATTGATGGATCTTTGCATGGAGATTGATGCTACTATGTATATTCTCACTAATAGTTAGAGTGCATTAGCTATTGCACGAAACTCAGTGTTTTATGCATGGACCAAACATATTGAGGTGCATTATCACTATGTGAGAGAGCACCTTCATGCAAGAGATACTGATTTCGTATATATGCCTACACAAGATAATGTGGCATACATATTCACCAAAGCTCTTCCACGGGAAAAGGGTGAAGCTTTTCACAAAGCTTTAGGCTTACTACCTTGTGGGGACTGATCTGTCACTCCCTGTATGTGTTTACATCACTCTCTCTAGGGGGGTTTGTTACATTTATGTGTTCCTCAAGTAGCATTGATCTGAACCTTTTCCATATACATGGGCACTTTTTACTCTAGTACTGACTAGAGGCTTTTCTTGTGTTTCCACATACTTGATACTCTCATATGTGGTGGTACTTTATACTTAGGGATATTATTCAACTATTACTTCAGTTTAGTTCATCATCAATAGAGAGAGCTATCTCAGCCATCCGTCTTCTCCATGTGCCTTGGTACATTTGTGCTCCTTGTGTGTGCTTCGCGTGTGTCTCTCGCACTTCTACACATACCCAATAATTCTTACTTCTAATGGATTTTGACTTTGAAGTAGGAATTAGGCAAGGTAAAACTCATATGAGAGGGGAGCCCATTGGACAAATAATCAAAGAAATCAAAAGGGAAGCCATTGTTTATACAACATTGTATCATGATGTTGTTAAATTGCAGCAATTTGTGGCAGTACTAGAAGGTAACGCCATGAGTTGGCTTAGCCAGTATGATGTTGCACATTTTGCTAATTATAATGGTTTAAGTGCAACATTTCTACAAATGCCTTGAATAGAAAACACCCCAACTAATATTCTCAAAAAAATTATAGAAATTCAATAGAAGAATATGCTAGTAAAAGATTATGCACAAAAGTTTTGGATTTTAGTAGATAGATTATAGGGTAATGAAAGATCCACTGATGAGATGTTAGTTGGATATTTTTCTCAAATGATTAAGGAGTAATTTGAGGAATGTGGTGTCTTGCATACACATTGTGAGTGCATTTAATATTTTGGTGCTTGTTGCAGCTAGAGTGGAAAAGAGATTTGTTAGAATGAAGGGGAGGTGTGGTAAATATGAGGATTCCGAATCAAAGGAAGAGTCCAAGACAACATTAGACTTAAGGTCATGATGGAATAGAGATACGCTTATATAGAAATCTAGAGGAGATACAAACTAAGAAAAAGCACAAAGTAAAATATAAACATTCTAAAGAAGAGGATTTGATCACTAAATTAAAGAATTATGGGTATTTTATGCTTCCACCAAAAGAGAAAAAGTTTTGCAAAATTTGTGATAAGGAACGGCATAAGACAGCTCAATGTTGGTACAAGCCAAAGAATAGAGGCCAATATTTGATGTATGAAACAAGACGAAAATGCCAAGTAGTAGAAAATCAGGCAGCTTCGATTTGGGGACGAGAAGGATTTCAAAGACCAAGACTAGGAAGGCTTCCATGGCAAGAGTAGGAGAATCAAGAAGACTGAATGACACAAATAATGTTGTGTATATTGCTCTTCTCCAAATCATTGGATAGGACCAAATTTTCCTTTACAAGAAAAGCATAGGGAAGTAAGAGGTGTTTCAATAAGTAAATATAATGAAGCAAACTAGCAAGCACAAGCACAACAAAAAAATTGATCGATAGTTGAGGATAATGTAATTGTAATCGAATTGTAATCGAATTGTGTCTGCCTATAACGCAGACACACAAAAAAAAGACAAGATGAGAGAATGGGATTGTGATTGCAATCAATGCTCAATAGTGGACGAGGTTGACATCTTTGTGATAATAATATCTAAACAAAAAGGACCAATAGAATGGAAGGAGAAAAAAAGGATCAAGGATCAGGTGTAGAGACAAATTCAGAAGAATCAAGATAAGCAAGAAATACCTAAGTTGGAAGATGGAAATCGATTGGTTCCTCAACAAAAAGAAGACAACAACAAGATCAAGAATAATATAGAGAATGATTGGTTTGAGATATTCATTAATGCTCCTTTAAAATTCTTATTAGACTATTTATTAGCTTTGGTGCCATCATTTAAGAAAAGGGTATTGAAGAAAATTTAGGGGTAGCAAACCAAAGTACATGACATTCACAATGTGTTATCAACAATTAATAATATTGAGCCTATAGATAGGGATTTTGTAGTACCTATTAATAAGACCCAAAATCAGGACAGAACATTTGAAGAAGCATTATTGGATTGTGGATCATGTGTAAATATTGTATTAGAGAACATTTACAAAGATATGAGTGCAGGAGAGTTAGCTCCAACTCCATTTCAAGTTAAAATGTCTTATCAAACAAGGGTACAACCCTTAGAGATTTTGAAAAAGCAAGAAATAAGTTTTAGGAATGCATTGTTTGGTGAATCTTTTGGTCATGAGAATGTATGAATCAACATCTCCTTATGAAATGTTGTTGGGTAGGCCTTGGTTCAAGATGGCTAAATTTAAGTAGGATTCGGGTTTTAATGTGGTAGTGCTAACCAAAGGTAGAAGGAAGGTCACAATACCAATGCATGCAAGAAGGAATATTTCTCTTAAAGAAAAACCCTTGGTTGCCAAAACCATTGGTCTAGCTAAGGAAGTTGAGGATGATGAAGAAGAGGACTTTTTGAAAGCTACTCCAAGAGTTGTTCCAATATTCAAGGTAGATGTGGAAAGTATAGTGCAGCATGATAAAGTGGTGATGAAAGAAACTTTTCAGATACTACCAAGTCAAAAATGAAGGTTACAAAAATTAGGCAGATATTTGAGAAGGAAACAGAAACTCCTACTAAGGAAAAAATGCATCAAGAGGAAAGGAATGCTAAAGATATGGCAAAAATGATTTATGAAAAGAAATATGCAATGTCAAATAGGGTAAAAGAATATGATCTAAAGGAACTTAATTTGGGTATGGAGGCTAACCCAAAGGTAGTAAAAGTAAGCATGCAAGCGGAAGGATCATTCTTGGAGAATTTGGTTAGGTTATTAGAAGAGTATATCAATGCCTTTGCCTGGGAATATTCTCAAGTGAAGGGGATAGATATTGCACTACATCAGCATCATATTAATTTAAAACGGATGCATTTGTAGTGGTGCAATAGAGATATAGGATAGCTCCAAATTTTTCAAATCAAGTTAAGGAGGAAATAGATAAATTAAAATTGTGGTACCAAAAAAGAATGACAAGTTGAGAATATGTGTGGACTACACAAAACTAAATACTGCAATGATAACAAATCCCTTTCTTATGCAATTTTTTGATGCAATACTCCATGTAGTAGCTAGTCATGAGATCTATAGTTTTCATGATAGTTTTTGGGGGTACAATCATATCAATGTTGTTGAGGATCAACATAAAGCTGCCTTTATCATAGAGTTTGGTGCATATGTTTTCACACTTATGAGTTTTGAGCTGAAGAATGGAAGATCATCCTTTAACTATGTGGCACATAAGGTGCTTGAGCCATATTTACAAGATTTTATGAGATTTTTTGTTGATAATTTTTCCATTTTGGTAACAAGGATCTACACTTGCTAGATATGAAGTTATGTTTGAAAGATGCAGATAATTTAAATTGTTGTTGAATCCTTAAAAGAGCATAATTGTTTTCAAGAGTGGGATATTGCTAGATCATGTCATATCTAGTGAAGGGATGGCAATATCTGTGAAGAAGGTAGAGGCTATTCAAACACAAAATCTCCAAATAATGTCAAAGAAGTAATGAGGTGTGTGGGCCATATTAAATGGGATTCTAGATATCTCCTATATTTAGCCAGTCTTTCTTTTCCATTAACACATTTAACGAAGAAGGATGTTAATTGTGTGTGGGCAAAGCCTCAAGAGCAAGCATTTCAATTGCTAAAAAAAATGGTAGTAGTTGCACTTGTTTTACAACCACTAGATTGATCACTACCTTTTCACATTTTGTTTTGATGCCTCAGATGTGGTATTAGGGGCAATTTTTAATGTAGGACAAAGTGAAAGGGTGGTTTAGGTCAATATTTTATGCAAGTAGAGTATTTTCTTCAATAGAGAGAGATTATGCTATAACATAAAGAGAAGCCTTGGGATGGTGTATGCACTAAATAAGTTTAGGCACTAGTTATTGGGAAATAGGGTCATTTTTCATGTGGATCATCGAGCATTGTTATATCCCATTATAAAGCCCTTGTTGACAAGTAGACTAGTAGAATGGATGCTTTTGCTTCGAGATTCTGACTTTGTAATTGTCCACACTCTAGAGAAGGAGCATGCTATGGTTGACTACTTTTCCAAATTAGAAGCAACAAGTGAAGCACCAAGTGGAGTGGATGATGAATTACTAGATGCTCCATTATTCAATGCTCAGGTTACTGAATTTGATTCTTGGTATGATTAGCTACAAGATGCATCACACTTTATGTGATCAAGGACAAATCTAAAGTGTTTAATACATGTAAACATTATCATCCATATGTAGAAAGGATTACATGACAAAAGCTCAAAAGATTGAGGTCAAATGGAGGGAGAGAGTATTTCTCCAAAGAATTTAATGATTGTTTGTGGAATACGGGTACAAAGGGAGAATCAACATGCAGGTACTCTCCTCAACAAAATAGATTTGCAGAAAGGAGGAATAGAACACTTGTGGAAATTCCTAGATCTATGATGAAGGAAAAGAACCATCCTAATTACTTGTGGGCAAAAGTTGTTAACACTACAACTTATCTTGTAAATATGTTACCTTGTAAAAGTTTGGATGGTATAACCCCTTATAAAGCATGGTGGAGTACGAAACCTACTCTTGATCATTGCAAAATATTTGCATGTTTGGAATATGCTTATGTTCCATCTCAATTGAGACATAAGCTAGAACCCAAAGCAGAGAAGTATGTCTTCATATGATATGATGATAAACAAATGGGTTACATGTTGTGGAGTCCATCTACAAAACAATTTCTTATTCCAAAGATGTGACATTTGACGAAAAAATATGGTGTACAAGTTCAAAAAATGTTCATGATTTTGAGAATTCATCAAGAGAGAGGAAAATCAAAGATGCAAGCATATGAAGATGAAAGTGATGATAAACATGGAGATGAAGAGAGACCAAGATTTGATCCAAAGCATAGTGAGGTAGAGACTTCAAGAAGTGCAAAGATAAGAAGGTCATCAAGGGAAAGAAAGCAACCTATAAGGTATAGCTATGAAACTTCTTATATCACAACCAAACATTATGCATACATGTTGAAAATAGGTGAAGAACCATCAACATATGCAGAAGCTAAAGGTAAAGAGAATTGCAAAAAAAAAAAAAAGCAAAGGAAGAGCATGATGCTTTACTTGAGAATGATACATGGGACTTGGTATCCAAACAAGGAATCAAAAGGTCATTAGATATAGATGGGTATATGAAACAAAAAGATTTGGATATGGAAAGGTTTCTAGATATAAAGATAGACTAGTGGTCAAAGGATATGTTGAGACACAAGGTGTGGACTATGATGAAACTTATGGTCATGTGGCTAGTAAAATTTCTACCATTAGAACATTGATAGCTATTGCACCTTACAAAGGATGGAAGCTATCATAATTAGATGTAAAAAATGATTTTCTAAATGGATATATTGCAGACGAAGTATGCATGGAGCAACCTAAGGGCTTCAAAGATTCAAATGGACTAGATTGTGTGTGTAAGCTCAACACATCTTTGTATTGTTTGAAGAAGGACCCACGGGCTTGGAATTACAGACTTGTAAAGCTCTTAAATGAACTTGGATATCAAGCTTCAAAGGTAGATAGTAGCTTGCTAGTCAAAGCAAGTGAAGATGGGTACATATACATTTGCATCTATGTTGATGGTATTATACTTACAAGTACATATACTAAAGGAATTCAAAAGCTCAAAAAGCAAATGGAGAAGGAGTTTAAGATAAGTGACTTGGGAGAGTTTTTTTATTTGTTAGGCATGGAAATTATTTACACTCAAAATTGAGTGTGTTACACAAAAAAGGTATTTGAAGAATCTTCTATTAAAATTCAACATGGAGAATTGCAGAACTTCAACAACTCCATGGAGATAAATCATAAGTTAAGCAAGTATGGAGGTGAAGAATTCAAAGATATGAAGATGTATCTATTACATAGGACCAAGCTCTAAAGTACTTTTTTAGGCTTATGGATTTTATTATTTATGATAAATAAAATGTGGAGGTGCTCACATCTCTAATTTTAGATTAAAAGTAGATAAAAGTAGATAAAAGTGTATAAAAGTAGATAAAAGTAGATAAAAGTAAGAAGGAAAGGAGCAGTGTCTATTTTTAGACAAGGAAGGTGCTTCTGTTGACATCCTCTCAATAAAAAGAGTGGTTCTCTTAGTGTAGCTGTCCAAATTGAGTGATTCTTGTTGTCTTGTGAAGCTTAATAATTTCTACTATATGTAGATCATTTTTATACAATTTTTAATGATAAAATTCCATGCAAATAGGCGTTTTTTCATATCTATTTTCCTTTGTGTATGTGGTGTCCCATCAGAGACATACCTCTCTTCAAACTTTCATATCTCAATCATTATGAGGTACTTTTTGGTGGTTATAAGAAACCAAATTAAGCTTGAAATCAATGAAAATGAGTACAATGAGAGAGCAAACAATGCTCTGCAATCTGGTACAATAAGATTTGGAGAAACCTAACCACACCTCTAGATAGAGAGGAGCTACTTGATGGAGTTTATGACTTTACTAAACTAAGTCAAAAACTTGTGGAATGCATACACCTCAAGAAAAAACATGGGATGATGCTTATATATAGTTTTACTTTTCCTACCATCTAGCTAACCTTCCACCAATCAGTGTAGGTGAAATTTGTGGTGGCTGATTTGATGAAATTTGAATTTGATTGAGTTTGGTAGAGCTTCTAACTTTATATCCATGACTTTGGGTCCTCTATTTTTATTGGTCCACTTGAAAAACTCATGTTTGAGCCCTTTTGTATGATTAAGACTTGATTTTCAACACTCCCCCTCAAGTCTCAATGCCTAGGTCCTTCATTCCAATGCATGCTTTGAAGTGTTGTAGCTTTACTCCATCCAATGCTTTGGTAAACATATATGCATATTGGTCCTTTTTATTTACATGATCCACCTTGACATCCTTTGACATGATCTTCTCTCTAATAAAGTGGTAATGCACTTCTATATGCTTCAACCTTGCATGGAACATCGGATTTTGAGCCAAGCATATGCTACTTATGTTGACACAAAAAATGGGTACTTGCTTAACTTGCAAATCAAGATCAACAAACAACTTCTTGAGCAACATAAGCTCAAACTTGACTTGTGCTAAGCCTCTATACTCAGCTTCCGTTGATGAGAGAGCCACTGTTGGTTGTTTCGTTGACATACATGAGATGATCTTCTTCCCTAGCATGATAACATAATCACTAGTGCTCCTCCTATCATCTTTAGAACCTGCCCCAATCAGCATCACAATAAACTTGTACATTTAATCCATCATCAAATGGATAATATAGACCTTCATTCACTCATCTTTTGAGGTATCTAGGTACCCTTTTGGTTGCAACAAGATGAGGTACTCTTGGTGCCCATGAAAATTGAGATAACACTCGAGCTACATGTGCAATATTTGGTCTCATCATAGTAGCATAAAAGAGAGAATCAATTCTTGACCTATACATGGTCACATCTTCAGTTCTTCACCTTTATGAGCACTTACTTTAGCATTTACTCCTAATGGATTTGAAATGGTCTTGCAATCACACAAGCCAAACTTCTTCAAAAGATCTAGAATGTAAACCTTCCTCTTCATATAGTACTTCAATCCCAAGGAAGTACCTTAAAATCCCTAAATCTGAGATTTTAAACTCACATACAAGCTTCCTCTTTCTGTCCTTGATGTTGGCTTCATCATCCCCTGTAATGATCAAATCATCAACATATATACATATGAAAATAGTTTTGCTAGCTTCCCTCTTCACAAAGAGTCATGGGTCTGCATGACCCTAATTGTATCCACATTTTACCAAGGATTCCACAAGTATTCAGCTCCAAGCCCTTGGGGCTTGCTTGAGTCCATAAAGAGCCTTCTTAATCCTGCATACATGATCTAGAAACCTCTCATCTTCAAAGCCTTAGCGCTGCTCCATGAAGAATACCTCTTCAAGCTCTTTATTTAGGAAAGCATTCTTCACATCCAACTAGTACATCTTCTAGCCTTTTGAGGCTGAAATTGCAATCAAACTTCTTACGGTGGACATCTTAGCTATTGGAATCAATGTTTCCTCAAATAAATGCCATGGTTTTGAGCAAAACCTTTGCAACCAGCCTTGCTTTATACCTAGAGATGCTCCCATCTACATGCCTCTTTACC
The DNA here is from genome assembly GCA_020310875.1 of Ceratopteris richardii. NCBI lineage: Eukaryota > Viridiplantae > Streptophyta > Polypodiopsida > Polypodiales > Pteridaceae > Ceratopteris > Ceratopteris richardii. Next base: position 107,440,122 of record CM035420.1, read on the forward strand.
TTGTACACGCATTTCGTACCAATTAATTTCATGTCCTTTGTGCACCAATGACAAAGTATCATTTTCTTCAAGTGCCTTTACTTCCTCCTCCATGGCTTCAATTCATTCCCTATGCGTATTTGCTTCTTCAAAAAAGTTAGGTTCTTCACAAGCTATAACTTGACTCATGTAGGCATAGTATCTTGCAATGAATGAATCATAAGTTAACCTTTGAACAGGGTATTTAACCTTATTGGATGACCTTACCTCACCATTATGTGGAAGGAATCTCCTCCTCCTTGGCTTAGATGCTTTAAATCCTGTAGTTTCTGATTTTTCCATATCTTCGTCATTTGTAGATTCCATGTCTAGCCATCGATGGTCTTCGTCATTTGCATTTTTCTTTCCTTTGCTATTTTTCACTTGAATGAGCTTCATTCCTTGTCATTCCATGCCAAGATGATGGAGTACTCTCCTCTAATGGTGTGCTTGAAGTGGTTCAACGACTCATCTCCATGCTTTGTTATTGCTCTTTGAACTTTTTCTCAGGTTCATATGCATCATCAACCTGTAACAAATCTTTGCTACCATACCAAGGTAGAAACTCATCAAATATTACATCCCTAGAAACCTTAAGATCTTTGACGCAAGCGTTATAACATCTAAAACCCTTTTTCTATGAAGAATATCCAAGAAATATACACCTATTTGCCTTTGGTTCTAACTTGTATCTCAATTCTTGAGGTATGTGAACATAACACACACAACCAAATAATTTGAGATGTGAAAGGTTGGGTTTCTTACCACACCAAGCTTCATAAGGTGTAACGCCATGTACTCCTGAGGTTGGACACCTATTCATAGTGTGTATGGATGTATTTGTTGCATTAGCTCAGTAAGAATTAGAAACATTCATTTCATTTAACAAAGATCTAGCCACTTAATCTATGTATCTATTCTTTCTCTCTACCACCCCCGTTTGTTGAGGTGTACACCTGCAAGAGAATTTCCTTTTGATGCCATGGTCATGTAAAAAATCTGAAAATTCATTTGAAAAGTACACTTCCCCTCCATCGGATCTGAGAATCTTTGTATACTTCCCTGTTTCCTTCTCCACTAGGTTTTTGAACCTCTTGAAGTGGTAAAACACCTCTGATTTTGATTTAATGCAATACATCCAAACAAACCTTGAATCATCATATATAAATGTGAAGAATATCTATTACCTCCAATGGATGGCTCCCTTGTAGCTCCCCATACATCTATGTGTATGAGATTCAACACTTCATTGCTCACATGTGCTCCCTTCTTGAATGGAAATCTTCTTTGTTTTGGTAATTGACAAGCATGGCACAAATGTTGCATGTTTTGAGAGTTAAGATAAGGTAGACCACTCACCATGCCCTTCCTTTGCATGTCCATCCTTTTTAAGTTTATGTGCCCAATTCTTTTATGCCATAAGTCAATTTCTACAATCTGTTTATTTCCAATTGACAAGTAGACAGTGTGAGGGGTTGATGGCATCACCTTCATAGTGAAGAGTCTTCCTTGCTTCTTTCCTTTTGATATGAGGTTTTAGTCCTACATGGGGTCTTCAACAAAACATCATTGATCATTGAACCTCACCTCATAACCTCTTTCAACCATTTGACCTACTAAAACCAAGTTCATTGTGATTGTTGGCACATGCATCCTTCAACACCTTGGAGCTTTGAGATCCATTCAATGCAACATCTCCCACATGTGTAAACTTTTTCTCAGTTTCATCCCCTGTCTCTACATGTCCTTGAGTAATGGGTGAGTCTAAATTAAAGAAAACATCTTTATTGCAACTCATATGGTTTCTACAAACACTATCAATGTACCATGTAAAATCTGAATTGACTCTTTCACTTGAACCATACATCATAAGCAAGTTCTCATTTCAAAATTTGCTAAAGTGAATGCATAATTACCTTGGTTCTGCCCTTGAATTAGTGGATCATGTACATGAGGCATCGTCTCCATGCCACTCACTAATCCCGACAATCCTTTGCCCATGAGGTAGTTGCTAACTCTAAATTTCCATGGTTGATAATTGCCTTTCTCTAAATTTTCTATTTGTGCATTATAATCTTCCATACTAAGCTCTAAGATGATCCTCTAGCTTCTCCTCAAGTTTCTATATGCTTTAGAAAGTGTGGATATTACCTTTTGATAGCTTTTCACTTTCAATTGGTGTAGTCCCCTTTTGAGTCTTCTTGGTTTGATAAGCCCTCCTTGTGCTTCCATAAGTTTTCTTGATTCCATCAAGTCTTCAATATGATGCGCAATGATGTCTTCAAGCCTCCAAAATGACTCTGATACCATTGATGGGGGATGATTCTAACACCCCAATGCAACAATGGAAGATGGCTTCCCTCCACTAGGTCCACAAGTAGTGATATATGATCATTGTTACTTTTCTCTACAACACTACAAAGAATTAAAATAAAAATTTTCAAACTTACAGTATACTATAAGAGCTACCTAACAAGCTTTAAAGCATCCAAAAGGAATATTCTAGCTGGGAGAATCACCTTCCGCAAAATAGGCTACATGTTTACAACACTCTCTACCTATGTACAGAGATATACCTTCACAAAGTTGACAATTTCTCATAACTCACCCAACCAAATAACCTGAAACTTTGGCAAAGTTCAAGGCACTATATTGGAGACCAAATGGACCTTGAAATCAATGAAAATGAGTAATTGAGAGATCAAACAATGCTCTACAATCTCATACAATCAAATTTGGAGAAACCTAACTACACCTCTAGATAGAGCGGAGCAAAATCATGAGAAAATGAGGTAAGCAAGCAAGGGGGCTGCTTGCTTGAGTTTATGATATTACTAAACTAAGTGGGAAAATTTTTGAATGCATACAGTGCAAGAAACAAAGGGGGGATGATGCTATATAGAGTTTTACTTTTTCTACAATCTAGCTAACCACCACCAATCAGTGTAGGTGAACTTTTTGGTGGGTGATTTGATGAGATTTGAACTTGATTGATTTTTATGGAGATTCTAACTTTTTTCCACACCTTTGGGTCCTCGTTTTTTATTTTTCCACTTGAAAAACTCGTGCTTGAGCCCTTTTGCATGATTAAGACTTGATTTTCATCAAGATAGATAGATACATAGATAGATACATAGGTAGATACATAGATGGATAAATAGAAAGATAGATAGATAGAATTAGTTTTGGTATCACTTTCCCACATATCAACTTCATGTGAAATGTTTTTTAGAGAAATTAGGGTTTCTTTATGTGAACAAAATTTCTCCAAAGGGTCTGAGTTTTTATTGTACCCAAAAGCACAAGTTTTTTTTCTGTTTCAAAAAATGTTGAATCTCTGCTTTTTACGTCAAGAATACCGTATACTTTAGAGAATATGTAGTTGAAAAATGTGCGAAAACAAATTCAACTCTCTAGAGATGAAGTTTTTTTATAAGAATTCAAGAAGTCATGAACTTATACTTGAAAAAAAAAACGCGATTCTTTCTCTCATTTCAATTTTACAAAACGTCGAGATTATTTTGAATATTCTCCACAAAGTCTTGATTCCTTCACCTTTTCTTAGAAAAGTGATTTTCTCTAATTCTCTTATGAAATTTTCAATTATCTAATTTGTTTATGATGACTTTTTTGTTTGGTTTTCTTTAATTGCAACTTGCTATTTTTTTCTCTCAAAAAAGTTGGATTTTTTACTATTACATCTAAAGATATGTGATTCTATGCCTTTTTATATTATTTTTCAAAAAAATCAAGTAGCTAACTTTTCTTCACTTTCTAAAAAGGCATGGTTTTTTTATAGTGTTTATTCCCAAAAATTTGCAATTCTTTTAACTTGAAACCTTTATAAGTCATGATATCTTCAAAAATTTTCAAAAACACCAAAATTTTTTAAGTACCTCATTTTTCTTGTGAAATTTCCAAATTTCATGATTCTTATCTTTGCTTCAAAAAATTGTGATTTTTTTTAGCTTGAAATCTTTCAAACATTTACCATCCTCTCTCTTTTCTTTATTGGTTTACTTATTCTTGTAGCATTTATTCTTTTGAATTCCAAATATTTTAATAAAAATTAATCTTTTTGTGCCCTAAAGTCAACCCAGAAAATTATGATTCTTTCATTTCCCACTAATACCAAAGTTCTCTCTCCCCCTTTCAATCCTCAAAGAGTCATCTTTTCCTCCTCAAGCTTTTCCTCAGTTCATTTTCAACCTAGGAAATTTCATTCATGTGTTATCAAAAAAATCATAAAATCGTGATTTCATGTTTAAGGTTGAAACAACCCACAACTCAACATCTCAACCTTGAGAAAATTAAAAATTAATGTATTGAGTTTACATCTTGCTCTTGTGAATGTTGGGGTTGCAATGTATGCACTAGGTTAAGTGATTATTTTTTCTTAAATAAAGAAAGTTTGGCCGTAGCTTACTCTCCTAGAATTGTATTAATTAAAAGAAAAGTACAAGTGAAGGGGACTAGTGCCCATGGGACCCCCCAAATCCCACAGAGTAGGGGTAGATTTGTAGAGTTTAGATGGGATTAAAAAGAAGGTTAATCACCCTCTCATCACTCTCATGTGGGGCCCACTTGGGATTAAGCTTTCTATTAACTAGAGGGAGCACTTGGTGATGCCTCAAGGGGAGAATTTCTTATAGTTAGTGATTCTTTTGCTGAGAAGGAACAATGATTTCTCAATCGACCACTCTTTGGGGGAGTTTCCAAAGTTATAAGCACATCTTTCCCACAAGATCCTCCATAGAACCTCCCCTCTTATAGCATTCCAGAGAGTCATGGAGTAGTCGATCACTTCTCTTAGCAGAGCTTGTTTCCAACGGATATGTTTTTGAAGTCTAATTTTATTTCCAACAATGTGGCAAAGCTTGTTAGAGTTGGGACAAGTAAAGAAGATGTGAGCAACATCCTCAATGGACCAGTAGTAGTGCTTGCACTAGGCAGCCACCCCACAAATTTTGTTAGCCTTTAGGTTGGTCTAGATACCTCAATGGAGTATTTGTTATAAGAGGATAGACGTTTTGATTTCTATGAGAGGGTGCCAGATAGCAATCAACTTCAGGTCCCACTGTAGCCACGTCCACAACAGACAACACTTCTTGTTGAGGTTGACCTGATAATCAATGGTTTCTTTGATGTTCAAGATTTTTGTTAGGCAATTACCATTATGCCATCTAACACCAAAGGGGCATGGCGTGTGATGCCCCATGAGCAGATGAACTTTAGGGTGGTCCCAGACAAGACCTCTGCTTTGTAAAGTAGTCCATTCTTCAAAGGTAATGTTGATGCTAGGGTCATTATCCTCGAAGTTTATCCACTGGTTGGTGTCTTCTTTCCAGATATGTTTACATTCTTGGGTGAAGAGGAGGTCTGGGAACAAGATGTTTATTACAAAAATCTACCTAACATGTGTTTTGATTGTGTCCAACAAGGCCATAGGATCAAAGAGTCACCGTTGGGACAAAAAAGCAAAAAAATTCAAGAAGAATCCAAAAAAGCTCAATCAAATGACTATTAGTACAATGGGAAAAATGTTCATTAATGGACTGGTGAAACAGAGAGAGAGAGAGAGAGAGATCTTTATGTGTATGTGTATGGGTATGTGTACTTTTATGTCTACATGTATGCTTATGTGTATGTGTATGTGTATGTGTATGTGTATGTGTATGTGTATGTGTATGTGTATGTGTATGTGTATGTGTATGTGTATGTGTAAGCATATGTGTATGTGTATGTGTATGTGTACGTGTATGTGTATGTGTATGTGTATGTGTATGTGTATGTGTATGTGTATGTGTATGTGTATGTGTATGTGTATGTGTATGTGTATGTGTATGTGTATGTGTATGTGTATGTGTATGTGTACGTGTATGTGTACGTGTATGTGTACGTGTCTGTGTATGTGTATGTGTATGTGTATGTGTATGTGTATGTGTATGTGTATGTGTATGTGTATGTGTATGTGTACATCTACGTGTATGTGTATGTGTATGTGTGTGTATGTGTATGTGTATGTGTACCAGTGTGTATGTGTATGTGTATGTGTATGTATATGTGTATGTGTATGTTTATGTGTATTTTTTTGTGTATCTGTACATGTAGGTGCACATGCATGTGTACATGTATGTACATGTGTACGTTGTGGTAGCGATTTCCTCTCACGAAGTTCGTTTCATTGACCGAGGTCCAATTGCAATACAAGGAGTTGAGCATGGGCATAGAGCATTATGAAGGAGATGATTTTTCAAATACCATGATAACAGGTATGATAACAGCTAGCAGCTGTGGGTGAGAACTCCTTTTGGAAATTCGGTGGGGGAACTCCAGCAAGAGGACACACATACGAGGGGGAGACATACCATTTCTGAAAAGATAACTATGAAAAGAGTTTTTTTTCTTTGTTTTTTTTTCGGAAGGATTTTGGAGAAAGTTTGGAAGGTGGCAACTTTTGGGGTTTTTCGGCTCGATAGAGAGAGGTCGCAGGGGGAACAGAAAAAGACTGACAGAGGAAGGGGAATTCGGGAGTTTTCCTTCTTTGTATTTCTTTTTGGAGGGCGCTTGTGTGTAGAGGCGAGAGGGGAACTCCCCAAGAAGTGAGGAAGGGGCAGAGAGCTCTCTCACGGAGGTCTGAAGAGGGAGGAGAGAGCACTACTAATAATGGAGGTGTGAAAAACGAGAAGCACCGATTTATGTTTTTGACAGCTGTAAATGGAAATATATTGCGCTGGCAATAGAGAGATAGGACGTTTTTTTCCGGTGGCTGGAGTTTGTCAGAGATTAGATCAAAGAGAGGGACTGCTATGTGCATGCAAAAAGGGGAAGAGCCCTGCTGTGTGTTCTTTTGGAAGAAGGGGGAACGCCCTAATGGAGGCTCTCTCAGGATTTTTCCGTTTGGAGACAGACACACAGAGGATCAAGTTTCCTTCCATCTCGTGAGAGCAAGGATCCCAACAGGCTTACGGTCGTTCTCGATTTGGATGAAATATTAGTTTGTGCATCAATTGGTCTGTCTCCCCTTCTCTATAGTCAATCGTTGCAGTCTTGGTTGAAGTGGTTTTGATCTGCAGTGCATAGCATTCAAGAGAGAGGCGTCCTAACTTCATGACTACAATTGTTTAGAGCACTGGTTTACACACACTTAGCAGACCATTTAGAAGGGAGAGGACAGGGGAAAGTGATGTCTGAGTGAATTGATAGTTTGGATCTGAATAATAAGATAGCTTTCAATTGTTCACCTTAAGGAGGGGAAATTTTGCGGGATGTGCAAGAGCTTCTTGGGGAGCACACATAGCTGATTCATAATGAAAGTCAATCCAGAGGTGGTGCTGAAGATTAGAAAGAGTGATACAAATTGTATCTCAGTTCATTTTAACTGTAGAGGATGTTCAACTAGTGTTGTATCTTCATAGAGGTCATCTGTCATTCTTGAATTCAATGGCTGCTGCGCACAGATGACATGCTTGACCTAAAAAAAATGATGAAATACTTCAATTTTTTTTTTATTCATTGTGTACAAAACTTCCACGTTTTGAATGTCGATGTTGTTGCTGAGATTAAAAAGGTGCATCACCTTGGACATGGAAGAAGGCAGAGGGATCACGAAGGAGGAGCAGGGAGAGAGGGTGTTACAGGCGTAAATCGTTTGATCAAGTGATGATGTGCTCTTCAAGAGAATGTTCTCATGAATTGCTTGCTGAGTTTCTACCATCCCCTCTTTACCTTGATGCGAGTCTTTCTCTAAAGATGAACACCTTCACTTACGGTATCATCAACTAGCTTGTCTCGAAATATTATCGACTATGGGAAAACGCATACTACACTATGTTGATTTCGGTGGAACTATTGCTCACCTCTCTATGCAAAGGAATCAATGCCCTCTTGTGGCTGCATGCACTGGGATTCAAACTCTGAGCTAATGTCTTCGACAGTGATGAAGGAGATTAAAGGTTACTGCAATGTAATGAGCAAATTTCTGTAAGTGACTTTCATTTGATTTACTTGATCTGCTATGGAAGCTGAAGTTTGCCTTTCTGTAATGATGCGCGCTTAAAGTTTTCCTTATAATTATGTCCTTCATATTTGTAAAGAACAGTGTATGATTGTAGATATACAAGGTGTATGTTGCAGATTATATAAAAAGGTGTTCATTAACATAACATAAATGAATATAATCAAGAGGTCTAGATCATGTGGTGGGTTATGAGAGATGCCCTATTGATCAGGGCTGGAGGTTAGTCCTGTTTGAAGAAGACTCTGCGGAGTTGTTGTCTTAAGGATATAGGAAAGAAGGTTGTGCATGCATGAATACAGAGGAAAATCGTGTTCATCATTTTGGCTTTTGTACTTGCTCCACAGATTTTGGAAGAAAACGGGTGCAATTATGTTCGTATCCTTATCTGTGATACACTTCTGATATTGAGCATATGTTTTTTTTTCTTAAGGTTTTCTGTGTAGAAAGTGAGCTTTATGATTAAGTGTTTAATGATAATCTTTGCATAATGCGGTTTCATTAACTCCTAAAGAAAAATGATAGAACATAACTGCAACGGAGTTAGCTCCATTCATACTTGCAAGTCTTTCAATTTATCTCATATGCAAGCATCTGGGATAGGATTTCGAGGAAGTCTTCTTCTACCTATGACAGTAGCTCAGTGACCAAAATGTATATTTATTTATTATGAGGTAGTGAGTCGAGGTCTATAATGTACATTGAGCAACGTTATTGTTTTGCTTCTATTTTGTAATTAATTGTTTTAATCACGCCTTTTCTTTTAGCCTTCAAAATATTATATATGGTTTGTATGAAGAACTCGAAATCCTTATTTTTGCACAACCAACGATCTTGAGTTAAAAATAAAGACAATAAATTTCTCCTCAAACTAAAACAGATAATCGAGGGAGCTAAAAAACTTGCCTTGCATTCAATCATACAAGAATTGGAATCTCCTATTCGGTTACTGAGATGTTTTCCTATTGGTTGCATGTGGGAAACCTGCGATACTTAGAAGAGAAGTTCATTTGATGAGATGTGAGTGTAATGCTTGGTTGTGTGCAAGTAAAAAGACTAGAGTAGTGGGTATCACAGAAAAGCTATTATTGAACTTAAATTTTGAAGCATTCAGTGAGATAATAACATACTCCCTTGGAACCACCAATTTAAAGCCAAAGAGTCTAGAACTTCCCTCTTTTCCCAAAAAGTGGAGTGTTGAGTTTGGAGTAGACAAGGCCGATACTTATTCATAAGCACCTAATGTTCTTAATTTAGGTACTTTCTTTTGCTTTAGATGCGACTTCAATATGTTTAGAAAATTCCACATGTACCTCTTTCTACCCCCCCCCCTCTTCACGAACTTCTCGACCACATAAGTGAACCCAACGTGAAACACATAGGAGCATGATATCCACAAGTCATCTAGATATTTGCTATGGCAATCATGTTCAATACAAATTTTAGCCACAAAGAAAAATATTTGAGAGAGATGCGATGGTTTAAAAAGGGAACCCTCTTCCATCCTAGAACGGTATTAAAAGTCTGAGGGTAAATTGAGGTGAAATTGGAACCAATTAACTATGTTCATATCTATACCTTGAGCCCAAATGAAGGTTATTTTCTTGGCACCCTGTGTGCAACCCCTAAGCGCACAAGAACCCGACCACAATGTGTACATGCATGTGTACATGTACAAGTACATGTACATGTACATGTATGTGTACATGCACATGTACGTCTATGTGCATGTGTACATGCTTGTGTATGTGTATGTGCACATGCACATGGATTTGTGCATGCATGTGCATGTGGACATGCCCATGCACATGTATGTGTACATCTATGCATAGGTGTATGTGTATGTCTATGTGTATCTGAATGTGTGTGCATGTGTATGTGTATATGCATATGTATGTGTATGTGTATGTGTATGTGTATGTGTATGTGTGTGTGTGTGTATGTGTATTTGTATGTGTATGTGTATGTGTATGTGTATGTGTATGTGTATGTGTATGTGTATGTGTATGTGTATGTGTATGTGTATGTGTATGTGTATGTGTATGTGTATGTGTATGTGTATGTGTATGTGTATGTGTATGTGTATGTGTATGTGTATGTGTATGTGTATGTGTATGTGTATGTGTATTCTAATGTCTATGTGTATACTTCTGTGTATGTGTATGTGTATGTGTATGTGTTTGTATATGTATAAATATGTGTGTGTATATGTATATATGCATGTTTATGTGTATGTGTATGTGTATGTGTATGTGTATGTGTATGTGTATGTGTATGTGTATGTGTATGTGTATGTGTATGTGTATGTGTATGTGTAAGTGCATGTGTAAGTGCATGTGTAAGTGCATGTGTAAGTGCATGTGTATGTGTATTTGTATGTGTATGTGTATTTGTATGTGTATGTGTATGCATATGCGTATGTGTATGCATATGGGTATGCATATGTGCATGTGTATGTGTATGTGTATGTGTCTGTGTATGTGTATGTGTGTGTATGTGTATGTGAATGTGTATGTATATGTATGTTTATATGAATATATTCTTGTATATGTATAAGTATATCTATTTGTATATGTATATGTATATGTATATGTATATGTATATGTATATGTATATGTATATGTATATGTTTATGTATATGTATATGTATATGTATATGTATATGTATATGTATATGTATATGTATATGTATATGTATATGTATATGTATATGTATATGTATATGTATATGTATATGTATATGTATATGTATATGTATATGTATATGTATATGTATATGTATATGTATATGTATATGTATATGTATACGTATATGTATATGTATATGTATATGTATATGTATATGTATATGTATATGTAGATGTTTATGTATATGTATATGCAGATGTCTATGTATATGTATGTGTAGATGTATATGTAGATGTAGATGTAGATGTATATGTGTGTATATATATATATATATATATATATATATATATATATATATATATATATATATATATATATATATATATATATGTATATGTGTGTGTGTGTGTAGATGTATATGTATATGTATATGTATATGTATATATGTATATGTATGTGTATGTGTAAGTGTATGTGTATATGTATATGTATATGTATATGTATATGTGTATATGTATGTAAATGTATATGTGTATGTATTTGTATATGTAGATGTGTATGTATATGTATATGTATATGTATATGTATATGTATATGTATATGTATATGTATATGTATATGTATATGTCAATGTATATGTATATGTATATGTATATGTATATGTATATGTATATGTATATGTATATGTATATGTATATGTATATGTATATGTATATGTATATATATCTATATGTATATGTATATGTATATGCATATGTATATGTATATGTATATGTATATGTATATGTATATCTATATGTATATGTATATGTATATGTATATGTGTGTATATATGTATGTGTATATGTATATGTATATGTATGTGTGAATGTATGTGTGAATGTATGTGTAGATGTATATGTATGTGTATATGTATGTGTATATGTAGATGTAGATGTAGATGTATATGTATATGTATATGTATATGTATATGTAGATGTAGATGTATATGCATATTTATATGTATATGTGTATGTGTATATGTATGTGTATGTGTACGTGTATGTGTACGTGTACGTGTACGTGTACGTGTACGTGTACGTGTACGTGTACGTTGTCGGGAAGTTGCGGACATAAGGCTGGTGGATCAGTCAGCCACTAAATCCCTCGGCACACGCAGGGTGTATGAGACAATCGTAGGTGTTTTAGGTATATTTTTCTTTCGTCTAAGGTATCAGAAATTCTATATGACTGAAAAATCTATGAAATTTCAAGTAGATAATTGTAACACTTTAAACGTCTAAGAACTGTAAGGCTGCGCTGCTCTATATCTATCAATAGCTTCTTGAGGTATAGGCAATATCAAAGTTTCCTCAGTTAATTTTTCTTTTATAATTTTGTCTTCTTGGATTTCTAAATGATTAGGTTGTGTACGCCTAATTAAGGGTGGTGGAAATGAATCTATGTTATCTTGGGGGTCATTAGATGCAATTGAAAATAATGCTATCAATCTATTAAGATAATAATCCTGAGATACTGATATTAAGGATTCGTATGTAATAATATCCTTAACTACTTCTACTTCAACTTCTACTTCTAAAGGTGTGTTATTTTTGGATTCAATTGGATTTTCAAATGACATGGACAAGAAAGAAAATGCAAATTGATCTTGAATTAATGCTAATGACAATAATAGATGATTACAATGGTATAAAGCAATGATATAATTTCTCTATAAGATTGCTAACAACTAGTGTATCCTATACAAAAGATTAATCAAGGATAATTTCTATGGATTTATATCAGATTGTCGGATATTTGATTTGTTGAAATCTTCTCTTTTGTCACGATGCTCTTCGATACTTTTGCTTTCAATGTCTGCAAAGAAACATTAGCAAAATATAAGTAAGGTTATAAGAAATCCTTGACTTTCAAGACATGTACATATAACATTATCATACTCATGTATACATTTTATGCATACTTGAAAACATTTATTTGCACTTTAAACATACATTCACACACATGCCCGCACATTGAATACCAAAAAATTCATGGGATAGTAACAAATCGCATGCAATATAACGAAAATGAAGTTATGTGTGAAAAGAAAAAAAAATATTGTGGTGTGGATGTGAAGATTTCTATAGATAAATCATGAAAATATCTCTCCTCTCTGTCACACACAGAAAGCACATGTCAATCGCGTCTGTAATCAAGAGGAAGCTCAAGTTCATGATTTTGATGAGTAAAAGATGAAAAACTAATACACATGTATGCACATGAAGGGCGCTCAGTCCTTTCAAGCAACAAACCTACCTTATTCTATGCACATAAAACAGTTAATTCAAAAACAGAAACAAGCAGAATATGTGCACATACGACACACACACATGCATTCCTATTTCAGTCCCCAGATGCCCAATATTTTAACAATGACAACTGCTAAATACCTAATGCCTGCAGCTTGTCTGACAATGTGATGTTACAACTGTTTATGATGGTAATAAATCAAAGCTTTTCATGATACACCAATCCGATCTAAAATAGGTATGTGTGCGTCAAAATTCACAAAGCGATTAAACATAAGGTATTGTCACGTTCAAGGATCCATCTACTCAGATCTCGTGTACAACCATACTGCAAGTGCCAACCCCAATATAGCAAGAGGTACCAAAAACTGTAGGATTTTGATAAAAACCTCAGTGCTAATATCAGGGTTATAGGAAGCCTGTTTGGGTGGCACGTATTTTTGCTTCTCAAGAATTGTAGACGGATCAATATCACCAACATAGTACTCCATCATATCCTTTGCACTCAAACTGTGCCCCATGTCTTCGAAATCGTTAGTGGCATCCTTGCCTGTAGTTGAGAGAAGTACTTCATCTCCTCCAGAGTGATCATCTAAAAAATTTTGTCACGTCATAAGCCTTGTCGGATCAGAGGCACAGACAATAAGAGAAAAGTAACTCTCACATGCACATGAAAGCTCACACAGGGGCACAAGCAGATCGTCCACACGAAACAAACTTGAGGCGTAGAGAGCATATAATTATATAGCGACCACAAATTTGTATACTGCAGAGGGAGTGAGCCCTAACTTCCCTAAAATCCTGTCCAATGTATGAGTAATGAACTGGCTACTCGCTGCATGAGGATCATGCTCCTCACACGACATCTCTATCATTCTACATCCCTTACGTGCAAAAATGTTGAGAAACGTATTGCAACTAATTTCATGGTCTCCGCTGCCTATACAGACTCTCTCATATACAAATGGTAGACCATTCTAGCTTCCATCACCACTTTGAGGTCCAAACATTGGATGAGTACACAATATATCAAAATCTGCAGGAAGTACAACTGCAGCCATCAATCCATCAGCAGTCAAATCTCTCTCTTCCAGCTAGCTCTAACCGTGTATCAACCCCTCTCTCCAGCTTGCGCATCTCTACCGACCTTCTCCATCTCTACCTCTCTCCACACAGCAGACGACTTAGTCCACGTGTGCTTCTCTCTATGGTGACAGTCAATGATGACGAAGCTCCACCTTTTCCTCTGTACGCAAACGACATCAACAGTCTTTCTCTCTTAGACACACTACTACATCCCTTTCTCTCTCTGCGTGTACGTCAGCCATATCTGCCAGCGTTGCACACATAAGAATTTTTGTCAGGGAATCTCTCTCAAACTTTGATATAAGCTTCAATGCTAGATCACAGTATGCTGGCATGGAGGAGGTAGAGGTATACAACAGAGGTTCGCAAAAATTTCTCTCTACAGAGCTTCAATGAATGATCTCATGCAGTAGTTTATAGATGACTATGGCATAGATCCATAGCTCAATTCACATTCTCTCATCTACAATGCACATAGAAAATGAAGAATAATGGAGCAAGAAAGAAGAACAGTACCTGTATGAAACATTAGCAAAATATGGAGCAAAGCTCACACATTTATACACACATAGATCATGAGCTTACCACTCTTTTAATTTCTATTTTAAGTTTGCATCCATTCTTTAATCTTCTTACTTTCACCACACTTTCCAGTTTAACTTTTCTACTTTAATTACACTTTATTTCTACTCCTCTCTTTCATCTTCACTAATTCTCACCATTCCTTTCTTAAACCATCTTTATTCACTTTAAATGCATCATCCTTTCAGACCACTCCTTAAATCACTTTAATTCCACATTTTATATAAACCATTCTTTAATCTAACACTCATACACACCACTAGCAATTGATCCATTTAATGTATTGTTTTTAATTTAATTATCCTCATTTTCTATAATTAAATAAATCATTTTAATTAAACTTAGTTTAAGGTTTTAATTAATTAGAACCTTTATATTTAAATGCATACTCATGATTAAAGTAATTAATTATATCATAGATTAATTTTCAATACATAAATGTTCATTTTCAAGATTAATTTAATTAAATGCCTGTTATTTTAACCCTTAGAATTCAATAAAACCCCTTGAAAATCTACTTGAAACCCATCAAAAATCCATTAAAACCCTTTGGAAATTAATTAAAAACCTAGTTAAACCCTAACATTAAGTAGGAAATAATGCTCCTAACTTAAATGCACAAGATTAAACGTAAACCTAGGGTCTCAAACCCATAATTCAATGTTTCTATAGCCTAAACACACATTATACGAGCAGTTTAGGGTAAACCATAATATGAACTTTTGTTTTCTTCATCCATTTGAACCTGCAAACACTTAACAAGAGTTTAATTCCAAGCAAAAATATTGTAATAATGGAATTAGAATTAACCAATAATCATATTTTAATTTTCCTGGTCGTCAACGGAAAGGTTGCAAACTTTCCGACATTCGCCCCGACTAAACCTGCACATCGTCCTGGATGGGCCAAACCTGCAGATCATAGAAGGCAATATCAAATTCTTTTAAAAATTATTCATGACTCAAATGCAAATAGTCTATAAAAAAAGCTTCTATCATTAGTACATCTTCTGATAGTAAAGAAAACTTATAAAATTATGTAAGCTTGAATTTTAACTTTTTCGTTCAATGCATGAGTTGGAAAACAGGTTTTAGAAAGAAACTATAGAAGTCATTCGAATAGTGTTGGTACTAACTCTTCTATTAACTTTGTTCATAAGTAAAGCATATGTTATATAAGCCTTCTATGCTCATCTCCTAGCCACTTGCCATTAAGATACAAAAAACCAATCCCCCTCTAGCATACATCCGCCTTATATAGCCCACTTTTCAATTTAGAAGTGATTTCAAGACCACAACTGATCATTGAAATCATTTGATTTTTCTTTCTTCTTTTTTTTTTCATCATAAGTTTTCTTTTTGTCATTTTTTTTTCTCTTTTCATATGCACCAACCATTAATGTACTGCTTTCAATTTTTCTTCGCAACTTTTTTGATGAAGGGGAAAGGCTTAACCCCTAATCAGAGCAAAGGATCTAGAGGTAAGCTAAAGCAGGAACTAGGATCTCTTTAGCTAAATGGGTCAGATTTAAGGAAGCTTACCTATATACAACAAGCCTACTTCTACTAGGAGTTGCAAGTTAAGGGTTTCTCCAACTATTCATATGACATCCATAGGTCTCTAATCCTTATCTTCTCTTCAAGCACATCCCTACTTTAGTGTAAATTCTACTTTTCATAATTTTAAGAAGTTTCTTAACCTATCTGAAGAATGTACATATCTAATTATGATAATGTAGGGAAAAACAAAACTTAAAACATTAATTAGGGTTTGAACTGTTTCACCTGATTGACATATAATTCTTCTGCAACATCTCCTTTCATCCAAATATCGCTTTGATTGCTTAGATTTTAAACTGCATGTACTATCTTCAATCTCCTATGCTTCATCTTTATCATAAATCAGTCTTTAATTAATTGGTTCAAAAAAAACATCTTCAACTCCTGCTATCAAGCAACAACATGTAAACTCACAAGTAAATTAGTTTTCATAAATAATTTTTTATTTTCATACATATAAAAGAAAAAACATATTAAAAAGAAAATTTAAACATTATTTTTATTAAAACTTCATTTATCATTTTCTTCATCAGATAATAAATCATAAAATTCTTCATTTCTTTGTTTAAATATTTTAACTCTTTTACCTGCAATTAAATTTTGAAGTGGAGTTCCATCTAACTCTCGTAAGGCATACGTTCCATTTTCATAAATTTTGACCACCACATAAGGTCCAAACCAATACTTTTTTAATTTTTTACGAGCATCATACTGTGTATTGAATGTACTATCATATATCAATACCCAATCATTAATTTGTATTGGCTTTGGCCTTAACCTATGTGATTTATCAAAATATTTTTTATTTTTAAGACGAGATTCTTTCAATTTAGCTATAACATCTTCTAATCTTTCGTTCCCTTGCTCTAGTTGCAGAATTCTTAGAGCTAATAAGTCTTCAGTAGATAGATTATCTTCCCAAGGAAGCGTAGTCCAAGTAAGAATTTGAGTATTCACTGGAAAAATTGGTTTTTGGCAGTACATGAGTTGTGCCGGCATAAACCCTGTCCTTCTAGTATAGGTCATTCTGTCAGCCCACAAACCAAATGGCAAAAATTTTGGCCAATTCTTAAGTTCTCCTTTGCAAGCTTTAGAAAACTCTTTTATGATAGGAG
Source organism: Ceratopteris richardii (assembly GCA_020310875.1). Lineage (NCBI taxonomy): Eukaryota > Viridiplantae > Streptophyta > Polypodiopsida > Polypodiales > Pteridaceae > Ceratopteris > Ceratopteris richardii. The sequence continues at coordinate 107,457,418 of CM035420.1, forward strand.
AATGCCCTCTTTCAATCTTTCCGTTAGCCTCAGGGTTATATGCAGTCGTAAGAGCTAAATGAATTCCATGCCTAGCAAAGAATTCCCTAGCCTCTTGCGCATCTAATTCGCCCCTATCGGCTACTATCTTCTCAATATACCGAAATCTTGAAATCACATCTTCAAGAAGAAATTTACATACATTGAAAGTAGTTTTTTATCTTAGAGCTCAGCCTTCAACATGATTAGTAAGATCTTCTCGAGCAAGAACTATGTATCTCATTCTATCGATACCTTTGGGCATGGTTACTAAGTCTACTACCCACTTATAGTGTATGCATGGAGGATACGTAGGATGCAGTGGATCCCTCTACTTAACCGATGAATAAACTTGACAGACATCGCAAGAATCCACATATTTCTTTATATCAACATAAATATCTGGCCACTAGTAACACTCTTTAATTTTTTCATAAGTGGCAACAAAACCTTTATGCCCGGCCCATAGAGTATCATGCATGCTCTTCATGACTTGCATCTGAAGATTCTTAGTACCTAGTACTCTTTGTGGCATTTTGATCTTCCCCCTTGCATGTCTCCAAATTAACCCATCTTTTAAGAAAAAGTTAAATGCTCTTTTTCTAATATTTCTACATCTATTTGAAGACCATGAAGGTGATCTAACTAAAGTACTAAGATACTTTCCAATCGCTAGCTACTCTCCTTCGTATTCATCTTAATTAAATTTTTCATATACATAAACTTGGGAATCATAATTTATCGTATTAGTATCTACTTTGGCTTCATCATTCTCATCATACCTAGCTCTTGAGAGCATAACAGCAAGAGAGTTAGATTTTCCTGAAATATGGATTAAAACTGGATCTATAAATTTAATATAAGAAATCCAGTGAAGCATTGCAATATCCGGTGAAGAACAGTTTGTGATCATTCTAGTTAGCGATAAACAATCTGTCTCCACAATCACATTTGCTCCTATGAAATATTCTTTATCAGACTTTAGAGCTATGACTAAACCCCAAAGTTCTCTTTTAATTTGCGGGTAATGTCTCTGAGTGTTATGCAAAATTTTAGCTCCAAATCTCATAGCTTATCCTCTACCCTCTTCATCGTCTTGACTTATGACCCAGCCTATCCCATTAGGGCTAGTGTCAACAGTCAAAATAATAGGCTTATTATTCGTATAATCTACTCATTTAAGGATTGGAGCTTCTTGTAATAACTTCTTTAATCTACGCATTGCTTATGTGTTTCCATCCATAAAAAAATTCTTTTCTTCCTTAATAAATCATAAAGACAGTCAGCTACATGTGCAAAATGTGGTATCCATATGACATAGAAGATACAGGCTCCTAAGAATCGACGAACTTCACTCACATTTTGACATATCTCTGAAATCTTACTAATGGCATCAATTTTTTGAGGGTATGGCTTCCGTCCATAATAGCCACAAAGATGACCTACAATTAGGACCTCATTAACACCAAAAGTAGATTTTTCTATAGATAATGTTATCCAACTTGAATAAATCGCTCAAAGATTTTTTTGCAATCAAGGATATGAGCCTTTACAAATCTTCGACAACCATCTTCATCGAGAGTACTATCTTTCTCTTCTTCCAAGAAACCCTTAATGGGAATGTCATCTATAAAGGGAATAGTAATGTGAGGAATGAAATCGTGCAAAACCAAATTCATTGCACTCATCATGTGTGCTACTGAATTGGTTGCACCTTGAGGTAATGTACACATCCTAACTAATCCCAAAGGTGTTTTCATGATAGTAATGTCTCTACTCTCTAGTGCCAATTGAAATTGATCATATCCAGAGTAGAGATCACCCATTGAATAAATCGAATTGCTTGAAAATGCTTCCGCAAGTTCATCAACAATTGGACCTGTACCCACATTTCTAATGGTCACTTTATTAACTGGTTGAAGATCTTGGATAAACCGAAGTTTTCCACTCTTCTTGGGCATAGTAAACCAACGGTTTGAATAGGGAGCTGAAGAGGATTCTAAAATATGCATATGAATTTTTTTCTTTAAGTAATCTAATCAGCTCTGGAAGATGAGCTTTAGGTACAGGAATAGGGCGCAAATTCCAAGGAATATGGGGAATAGTGAAAATAATCATCGGTGAAACTATTGAGGACCTGCACATCCTATCTCTGAAGGCTCAAGAGAAAATGCTCTTCCATGTTGCTCAATAATCTTTAGAAAATACTCTTTTTCTGCTCGAAGAAGGAAACCACTAGCATCTAATTTAATTTGATTTAAGGATTCTTTAGTAAATACATGGCCAATATTTGTCGGATTTCTGAGGATTGGCTCATGAGTTACATTCTTTATAATATCATTACTCAATTTTGGTAGTGGTTGAGCTACGGGTTTAACCTTCTTACTAACAGTTTTATATTTGGTCTCTACTAAGGCATCATACTCATGATTAATACTAGAGGCATATTCCTGAATTAATGCATACACATCAAGTGAAGAGATAAGAATATGGGAATTAGACTTATCTTGATAACAAAGTTCTAATTCTTCTAGTGTTGAGAAGCAATGTGTAGTTTCAATAATATGTTCAATACTTTCATCCATTAACAAATCTCTTTTGATTTTCAAATATTTTTCATATTTTTTTATAAGTTTTCTTGGAATTTGTTTAAAATGAGAAATATTTAAAGTAGCAGATGAAAAATAAACAGTCATTTTATCTAAGTTCTGTACAAGATTTTGCGAGATTTCAAACCAAAGTCCACTATCATCTCGCTCAATAGTGGCATTTACTCGAAATCCTGTTCTATGTGTCTTAAAGGAGTTTTTCTTAAAGACCTACGATAACGAGGATGGTTTATACAAAGCGTCATGAATTGGACGGATTTAAGGCCATCACGAGAACGAATTCTTGTGAAAGCACTTCCATCGTCCAATACTTTTGTCTCCATTCTTTGTTCACAAATGAATGGCTGCCCCAAAATAATTGGGTACGAGTAGTCATCATGAACGAAGAAATTATGTTCCTCTTTAACATCTCCAATAGTAATAGGAACATTTGCACAAGCTCCTAGTAAATAGCTGTTGGAGATAGATGTTTGCGGAAGCACGCGTACAGCACAAGGAAGAAGAATAAGCTTGGAGCACAACACACAAGACTGAATGTATTACTAGAGAATGTACAAAGATAAGTAGCCCATTAGGGCAATAGGCGTATATACAAGCCGGGGAAAAAAAACCTCCTAAAGAGGGAAAAAAGTGCCCCGGCGGTCCTAGAGTGTTCACACACATCACTACCTAAAGATATCAACAAAGCCCCCCTGGGAGTGATGCAGTGAACAAGGAGCTGGCACTCATGTATAAGGAAGTGCCAAGTTATGTGGAAATCACTCCACAAAAGGAAGTAAGCCCAAAGCTTTGCGGAAAGCTTCAAACTTCTCCCTAGGCAGAGCCTTCGTGAAAAGGTCTGCAATGTTCTCCTGCGTGGGCACATATGCCAAGCTGATCTCCCCAGCAGAGAACCTCTCCTTGACATAGTGATAATGCACCTCAATGTGCTTAGTGCGAGCATGGAACACAGGGTTCCTCGCAACTGCCAATGCGCTCTGACTGTTAGTGAAGATGGTGGTGGCAGAAGACTGGCCAACACCCAAATGAGCCATAAGGCGTCTGAGCCACACACACTCAACAGTAGCTGTGAAAGCTACCCTATACTCAGCCTCACAACTGGAAGTGGCCACAGTAGGCTGCTTCTTGCTCAACCAAGATATACATGAGCTACCAAGCATGAAGCAAAAACCACTGGTGGACACACGAGTGTCATAGCAACCAGCCCAATCTGAGTCAAAAAAAGCATGCAAATCTGGCGGTAGTGATCCCCCCTTGGGATAAAACAACCCAAGTAGCCGAGTACCACTCAAGTAGCGAAAGATGCGCTTAACCACTTTCCAATGCGTGACTCCTGGGCAATGCATAAACCTGCTCATCTGTGAGACAGCAAATTGAATATCTGGCCGAGTAATGCATAAGTAAATCAAGCATCCAACAGCCTGCTGATAGAGAACAACATCAAATGCATCTCCAGCATCATGAAGACTCAATCGTAAACCTGTCTCCATAGAAGTGGCAATAGGCTTACAGTCTTCAAGGCCAAAACGCTGCAATAATGTGTCTATATATTTCGTTTGACACAAAGCCATTCCACCATCAACATGCATAAACTGAATGCCCAAATAGTGATGCAAATGCCCCAAATCAGACATCTCAAATGAGGCATGCAAATCAGCCTTAAAATCAGCAATATGTGTCTCAATAGGACCAGTGAGCAGCATGTCATCAACATAGACAACAATGATCAGAAGCACATCATTAGCACGCTTAACATATAAGGTGCTTTCAGTTGGACTATTCTCAAAACCATGTGCAATGAGATAGGCATGTATCTTCTCATACCAAGCACGTGGTGCTTGCTTTAAACCATATAATGCCTTCTTTAACCTGCAAACCTGGTTTTCATGCCCTTTCTGCACAAAGCCATGGGGCTGAAAAACATACACTTCTTCATGCAAGTCACCATTCAGAAATGCTGTTTTAATGTCCAACTGATGTACATTCCAACCATGATGGGCTGCAAGTGCACAAATGCTACGAACAGTAGTCATACGGCATGTAGGTGCAAAGGTCTCCTCAAAATCAATGCCTCTTTCCTGTGCATAACCCTTTGCAACAAGCCTAGCCTTATACCTGTCAACTATACCATCAGGTTTACGCTTCAGCTTGTATACCCACTTAGTGCCAATGGCCTTCTTTCCAGGAGGCAAGTCACATAAAGACCATGTACCATTCTTCATTATAGCATCATATTCAGATTGCATAGCAGCCATCCAATTTTCTGAATTTTGTGCTTCATCAAAAGAAACAGGCTCATTCTCATCACAGAGACTAGATGCAGCCATAGCATAGCAATCTGATGCAAAGGAGGCATTATGAGAGCCTGAACGAGTACGATATGACAAAGGTGCATCTAATTTGCTATCACGCAAAGTTTGCACCAGCCATTTTGGGATATTTTTTGCCTGCTCAATATCAGCTCTCTCATCAACAAGTGCATCATGTAAATCTGCATCAGAAATGGAATGATCTGCATCATCATATGAAACCTGCAAAGGTTGAGAAGTTTCCTCATTAGGACCAGCACTAGCCTGTCCACCTGTAAAAAGAGGCATCAAAGTATCATACATGTCTTTGGAGCTAACAGATGTCTCCTTAGTACATGAAAGCAATGGCTGAATAGCATCTTCCACAAAGACAACATCACGGCTAACCAGAATGCGTTTAGTCTGTGGATGATACAGACGATAGCCTTTACTTTCAGAACTATACCCAACAAAAATACATTTTACTGCCTTATCATACAATTTTCTGCGATGTTGTTCAGGCACTAATGCATATGCCAAATAACCAAAAACACGCAGATGAGCAACAGATGGCTTGCGGTCATGCCAAGCCTCATATGGAGTGATAGACTGCAACGCTTTAGTGGGACACCTGTTCAGTACATATGCTGCACACATGACAGCCTCAAGCCAGAAACTATGTGGTAAAGACTGACTTTTAACCATGCACCTCGCCATCTCCATGAGTGACCTGTTCTTTCGTTCAGCAACTCCATTCTGTTGAGGTGTATACGGCACTGTACACTGGTGTTTTATCCCACATTCAGCCAGAAATGCATTAAAATCTGAAGACATATATTCCCCCCCTCAATCAGAACGAAGGGTGCCCATTTTACATGCTGACAGATTTTCAGCCAAAACCAAAAACTGTTTGAAGCACATGAACACTTCGGACTTTGCTTTGAGTGGATATACCCATGCATGCCTGGAAAAATCATCAATGAAAGTCACGAAGTAAAGGTAATTTCCAAAAGAGGGTGTCTGCATAGGACCACAGACATCACTATGTACAAGCTGCAATTTCTGCGTAGCCCGAACTGAACCATCTTTTGGAAAGGAAGAACGCTGCATTTTGCCCAAAATACAGCCTTCACAAACATGTTTTCCAGGTGCCTCAAGTTTGGGCAAAGAGGACACCATTTCAGATTTCTACAGGCGTAACAAACTAGCAAAATTCAGATGACCAAAGCGTGCATGCCAAAGCTTTGCATCTGACATAGCCTGAGAATCATGAATTGCACATGCTGAATCATTCACAGATCTTTCATAGTCTATGAGCTTATAGAGCCCACGACATAAAATGCCAGAAGAAATAATCACATCGCCATTTGAGAGATCATGGACTGTACACCTGTCATCAACGAATTTCACAACCAAGCCAATCTTGGCTAATGTAGAAACTCATAACAGGTTCTTTTTGATCCCTGGCATATATAAAGCATCTGACAAAGTGAAAGAACTACCATCAGCAGTAGTCAGAATGATCTTACCAACTCCCATAACAGGATAAGAGGAGTTATTGGCGCATGTGACAGTATTCCCTGTAGGGGCAGGCTCGAGTGAAGAGAAGAAACTGCGCTGCGAGGTAATATGTTTGGTCGCCCCACTGTCAAAGTACCAAACATCTGAGTCTACTGCAGACATGCACTGATCAGGAGAAGACGGGTCAAAACTGCAGACAGTAGTAAACGCCCATTCTTCTTCCTGCACATGATTTGCAGACTCTGTTTTTGGTGTAGAGGCCTCTGCAACAACCATTCCAGCCTCTTTCTTCTTTGCCTCTTTAGCAGCCAATTTTGGATAGTTCTTTATGATATGATCATTGCCTTTACAGTACTTACAAAACAATTTCTGCTTTTCTGATTTTTTCTCATCTTTGTCTTGGTTCTTTGAATGTGCAGCATTTGCAGATTTCTGCTTAGTAGTAGAAGAGCTCCATTTTCCTTTGCCCTTCTGACTAGCCAGGAAAGCTTGATCTGCAACACGCATAATGGACCTGTTCTGCCTGGACTGATCTTCCTGCAACAGAACAGAGACTAATTCCTCAAATGACAAGGCATTCGGATTGCCTTTCATCATCAACCGAAGAGTAGAGGCAAAACTCTGATATGAATCAGGAAGACCATTCAGAACGGTCTGCACAAGTGAGCTATCTGGTATAACCTCATCAGCAGAAATCAATTGTTCCTTCACGTCTTTGATCTTTGTAAGAAAATTGTCCATAGAATCACCTTCATTCATGTGCTCACTCTCCAACTGTTTTCGGAGGTAAGCAACACGAGCCTCATTCCTAGCCTGGTACAAAGTGGTAAGTGTATCCCAAGCATCCTTTGCTGTTCTGCAAGAGCGAATGTGAGGAATAATGGCACGTTTGACAGACAAGGCTATCAGTGCATGTGCCAGGGCATCTCTGCCATCCCAACGAATCTGCTCTGCAGTAGGTGCAACAGAAACAGCAGCACGAACAGGAATCTGCGGAATATCATCTTCGACACCATCTTCATCAGCTCCAACACCTGTATTTGCAGTACCTGTCGTTACAAGTGTAACAGGACGTCTTTCAATACCCTGCACAATGTTCCACAATCCTTTTGCAACCAGTACATGTCGCATCATATAAGCCCATAATGGGTAGTTGGCACCATCCAACTTATCCTCAACAGCCAACATACGGAATACATCACTGCTTTCAGCCATGGCCGGTGACTAAAATACCTTGATGCACAAAATTGACTGTATCTCAAAAAGTTGAACAGAACTTCCAAGACGAGTTTTGCTAGACCTGTAGCAGACTTGGAGACGCTTAAACTGGCGAACAGAAACTGGTATATACCTTTGGCACAAAAGGACGAAATAGCCTGCACAAGTGCTACGTTAGTGCGTTCGGAGGCCGAAACGAGCTCAGATCGCGATTTTGGCACCACACAGCAAAGCTATTTTGATCTCAAAAACACCCTGAGTATGCTCACCAAATTTCGTGCGAATCTGAGACTACAAACGGAGGAGTGTCGACGGCACCCTAGAAGAAGCGACGACCTGCTCTGATACCAATTGTTGGAGATAGACGTCTGCGGAAGCACGCGAACAACACAAGGAAGAAGAAGAAGCTTGGAGCACAACACACAAGACTGAATGTATTACTAGAGAATGTACAAAGATAAGTAGCCCATTAGGGCAATAGGCGTATATACATGCCGGGGGAAAAAAACCTCCTAAAGAGGGAAAAAAGTGCCCTGGCGGTCCTAGAGTGTTCACACACATCACTACCTAAATATATCAACAATAGCCAGAAGCATTGTTGGCTGCCTTCATTTTCCATCCATGGTCCCTATCTATGGGCCATTTTCCTTCATTATAAATCTCCCTTGAGACTACATTGATTTCTGATCCTCAATCCATTAATGCTACTTGTGGTTTATTATTATTACCTATCTTAACCATAGTTTCAGTGGTACCCCTAGCCCAATGTTTCTAATTATAATGGCTATTTGGGTCATCATTTCCTTTTTCCAAATGTCCAATTACGGGACCCAAATAATTTTTACGATCAAAATATTCTCGATACTCAGATTCATTAATTTGCACAACACTCACTTTTGATTCATCTTGATCTTTCCTTTCCTCCATTTCTATATCTTCCGTTCTATACTCTATAGGTTCTCTTCATCTTTTAATGATACTCATGAAATCTTCCTTCACATCTGTTCTTGAAAATGCTAACCATTCCTCTAATGTCATGGTTACCTCTACCTTCATAATTTTTTCATCCATAACCTTCCGAATGTCTATTTGTTTTTCGATTTGCGAGATCAATTGAAAAGTCAGAGGTTTCTTTTTCGGTTTTTCTTCCTTACTACCTTCTTCACGTATGGGTTGCGTTTCATTTGGTTTATCCTGACTTCTATCTTCGCTTGTAGATTTCTTTTCTAAATTTTCTCCTACTTTCTTTCCTTTACCCTTATTTTGAGGTTTCTTTTCTTGTTCTTATTGTTTTGGTTCCTGACTAGGCTCCATCATAGGCGGTTCTTTAATTGTATCAGTAGTTTCACCCTCTTTTCTAGCCCTAGTTGTTCGTTTAGATTGTCCCTCTTCATCCGGTTTTCTTTTCTCGTCTACATTAATTTCATGAGTATATACTGAGAACATATCTACTGGCTCATTCCAACATGTCTTTGATCTAATATCTGAGCTCGTAGCATATAAGTTCTCAACTGATAACTTTCCTCGACTAGCAGTATCATAAACTTGATTCCAAAAGTCACAATTAGAATCATCACTATCCAGCCGACAAGCATAAGTATTTTGGCTTGTGGAGGCTTCAAAGAAGGTTTTCATACCCCCTTTTCCATAGTTTGATGCCAAAGGCCTTTTTGTTACATAGTCATAGATCTTTCGATCTACTTCTCTGACCCAATTCTTATCCTTGGCCTCTTTGAATAAGTTGCATGTCCAGTGTGGATGCTCCAAATCATCACACCAGAGACATCTACGTGCTTGGTTAAATGGTCTTCTAGCTGGCATCTGATTCCTAGGATTTTGTTCTAATTCTTTTGGTTTCTCCAGATCTCTCAATTTAAGCTCTTGCATACTCTTTATAGTAGCTATTTCAGTCGCCAAAGTCTCCACATGTTTGACAAGTGATTCTACTGATGTTTTTACCATTGTAATTTCTAAGTCATCCTTTCTAGGGTTATGAGAAGTGGGGTCATTATCTATCTTTCTTGGCACATCTCTTTCATATATTCTTGGAGTTTGCATCTGATTTCGCTCCTGTCTTTGGGCTAACCTATGGACAACTACTCGAACGTTATCGCAATTTCCAGTAAGCCCACTCACAGTCGCTCCATCCTCAAGCATTGGTTCTAGCTCTCGTCTAAGAGATGGATCTAGCATATTTAGGAAATTTCTTAATTTATCTAGTTCTAGAGCTGTTCGGTCTGCTTGAGGTATTTGGTTAAATTTTATATCAAACTCAATTAATCCCTGAGTTATGTGTTGGTCTAATTTCGTTGTTCCTACCCATCGCATGAATGTGGCTCTATTATTCTTACTGTAATCTTCATGCGAAAATTCAGTAAGAAGCCGAGTCTTGAAATCCGCCCAAGTCATGTTTGGTTGACCTACTCTCAATTGGATTCTCTCTCTAGTGAAACCATGAGCAATTCATATAAATGTATCTTTTTTATTGTCTTCAGGTAACCCATATTGTTCTGTCAATTGTTCATAATATTTAAGATAAGTTGTTACATTTATTCCAGTAAATTTCCCCCTATCCATTTTAATTGCATCTATGATCTTCCAAATGCGCTGCTCTTCAAAGTGACCAGCCATAGTAGATAAGTCTAACTTTACAGATAAATATGAAATATAAGTATATAATTCTCATATTAGTACGTCTATTTCTTGATCCTGATACGACTCCGTGGTAAAAGAAACAGAAATATAGAAAATATTCCTACTCCTTTGCCAACAAAAATAAAGAAAATTTTCCTACTGCTTTGCAAAAGAAAATTTTCCTATTATTTTGCAAACAAAAAGAAAATTTCCCTATGATTTGGCAATAAAGAAACTTTTTCTACAATTTTGTAAATAGAAATAAAGAATCCTTTCGTAGTACTTTAGAAAAAAAAAATAAAGAAAACCTTTCCTACTATTTTGCAATAGAAAAAATAAAGAAGAATTTCCTATTGCTTTGGAAACAAAAGGAAATTTTTCCTACAATTTTGCAATAAAAGTATAAAAACTATTCCTACTTCTTGGCAAACAAAAATAAAGAAAATATACCTGATCCACCTTTGATGAAGAGGCTCTTTATGAATGTGATCTGTGCAAAATTTTTATATGCATATGCAATCGTCTTTCACAAAAGTTGATGGATAAAGGTGATGTGACGAGGAACAATCAGCTGCAGCTACAAAGGATGTCGACGCTTCTTCTTCAATCGCCAAATTGCCTATATATGCATATGCAAAACAGAAAGTAAAAATACCTTTATACCTACGGTCTCATGCCGACCGTTCACGTCGGGTTCACCAAATTGTCGCAAAGTTGTGGACATAAGGCTGGTGGATCAGTCAGCCACTAAATCCCTCGGCACACACAGATCGTATGAGACAATCGTAGGTGTTTTAGGTAAATTTTTCTATCGTCTAAGGTATCGAAAATTCTATATTACTGAAAAATCTACGAAATTTCGAGTAGATAATTGTAACACTTCAAACGTCTAAGAACCGTAAGGCTGGGCTGCTCTATATCTATCAATAGCTTCTTGAGGTATAGGCAATATCAAAATTTCCTCAGTTAATTTTTCTTTTATAATTTTGTCTTCTTGGATTTTCAAATGATTAGGTTGTGTACGCCTAATTAAGGGTGGTGGAAATGAATCTATGTTATCTTGGGGGTCATTAGATGCAATTGAAAATAATGCTATAAATCTATTAAGATAATAATCGTGAGATATTGATGTTAACGATTCATATGTAATAATATCCTTAACTACTTCTACTTCAACTTCTACTTCTAAAGGTGCATTATTTTCAAATTGAATTGGATTTTCAGATGACATGGACAAGAAAGAAAATGCAAATTAATCTTGAATTAATGCTAATGACAATAATAGATGATTACAATGCCATAAAGCAATGATATAATTTCTCTATAAGATTGCTAACAACTAGTGAATCCTATAGAAAAGATTAATCAAGGATAATTTCTATGGATTTATATCAGATTGTCGGATATTTGATTTGTTGAAATCTTTTCTTTTGTCACGATGCTCTTTGATACTTTTTCTTTCAATGTCTGCAAAGAAACATTAGCAAAATATAAGTAAGGTTATAAGAAATCCTTGACTTTCAAGACATGTACATATAACATTATCATACTCATGTATACGTTTTATGCATACTTGAAAACATTTATTTGCACTTTAAACATACATTCACACACATGCCCGCACATTGAATACCAAAAAATTCACGGGATAGTAACAAATCGCATGCAATATAACGAAAATGAAGTTATGTGTGAAAAGAAAAAAAATATATCGTGGCGTGGATGTGAAGATTTCTATAGATAAATCATGAAAATATCTCTCCTCTCTGTCACACACAGAAAACACATGTCAATCGCGTCTGTAATCAAGAGGCAGCTCAAGTTCATGATTTTGATGAGTAAAAGATGAAAAACTAATACACATGTATGCACATGAAGGGCGCTCAGTCCTTTCAAGCAACAAACCTACCTTATTCTACGCACATAAAACAGTTAATTCAAAAACAAAAACAAGTAGAATATGCGCACATACGACACACACACATGCATTCCTATTTCAGTCCCCAGATGCCCAATATTTTTACAATGACAACTGCTAAATACCTAATGCATGCAGCTTGTCTGACAATGTGATGTTACAACTGTTTATGATGGTAATAAATCGAAGCTTTTCATGATACACCAATCCGATCTAAAATAGGTATGTGTGCGTCAAAACTCACAAAGGGATTAAACACAAGGTATTGTCACGTTCAAGGATCCATCTACTCAGATCTCGTGTACAACCGCACTGCAAGTGCCAACCCCAATATAGCAAGAGGTACCAAAAACTGTAGGATTTTTATAAAAAACTCAGTGCTAATATCAGGGTTATAGGAAGCCTGTTTGGGTGGCATGTATTTTTGCTTCTCAGGAATTGTAGACGGATCAATATCACCAACATAGTACTCCTCCATCATACCCTTTGCACTCGAACTGTGCCCCATGTCTTCGAATCGTTAGTGGCATCCTTGCCCGTAGCTGATAGAAGTACTTCATCTCCTCTAGAGTGATCATCTAAAAAATTTTGTCACGTCATAAGCCTTGCCGGATCAGAGGCACAGACAATAAGAGCAAAGTAACTCTCACATGCACATGAAAGCTCACACAGGGGCACAAGCAGATCGTCCGAACGAAACAAACTTGAGGCGCAGAGAGCATATAATTATATAGCGACCACAAATTTGGATACTGCAGAGGGAGTGAGCCCTAACTTCCCTAAAATCCTGTCCACTGTATGAGTAATGAACTGGCTGCTCGCTGCATGACGATCATGCTCCTCACACGACATCTCTATCATTCTACATCCCTTATTTGAGGTCCAAACATTGGATGAGTACACAGTATATCAAAATCTGCAGGAAGTACAACTACAACCATCAAGCCATCAGCAGGAAAATCTCTCTCTTCCAGCCAACTCTAACCACGTATCAACCCCTCTCTCCAGCTTGCGCATCTCCACCGACCTTCTCCATCTCAACCTCTCTCGAGACAGCAGACAGCTTAGTCCACGTGCGCTTCTCTCTATGGTGTCAGTCAATGATGACGAAGCTCCACCTTTTCCTCTATACGCAAACGACATCAACAGTCTTTCTCTCTCTGACACACTACTACATCCCTCTCTCTCTCTGCGTGTACGTCAGCCATCTTTGCCAGCGTTGCACACATAAGAATTTTCGTCAGGGAATCTCTCTCAAACTTTGATATAAGCTTCAATGCTAGATCACAGTATGCTAGCACGGAGGAGGTAGAGGTATACAATAGAGGTTCGCAACAATGTCTCTCTACAGAGCTTCAGTGAATGATCTCATGCAGTAGTTTATAGATGACTATGGCAGAGATCCGTAGCTGAATTCAAATTCTCTCATCTACGATGCACATAGAAAATGAAGAATAATGGAGCAAGAAAGAAGAACGGTACCTGCAAGAAACATTAGCAAAATATGGAGCAAAGCTCACACATTTATACACACAGAGATCATGAGCTTACCACTCTTTTCGTTTCTACTTTAAGTTTGCATCCATTCTTTAATCTTCTTACTTTCACCACACTTTCCAGTTTAACTTTTCTATTTTAATTACACTTAATTTCTACTCCTCTCTTTTCATCTTCACTAATTCTCACCATTCCTTTCTTAAAACATATTTATTCACTTTAAATGCATCATCCTTTCAGACCATTCCTTAAATCGCTTTAATTCCACATTTTATATAAACCATTCTTTAATCTAACACTCATACACACCACTAGCTATTTATCCATTTAATTTATTGTTTTTAATTTAATTATCCTCATTTTCTATAATTAAATAAATCATTTAAATTAAACTTAGTTTAACGTTTAATTAATTAGAACCTTTATATTTAAATGCACACTCATGATTAAAGTAATTAATTATATCATAGATTAATTCTCAATACATAAATATTCATTTTAAAGATTAATTTAATTAAATGCTTGTTATTTTAACCCTTAGAATTCAATAAAACCCCTTGAAAATCTACTTGAAACCCATCGAAAATCTGTTAAAACCCTTTGGAAATTAATTAAAAACCTAGTTAAACCCTAACATTAACTAGGAAATAATGCTCCTAACTTAAATGCACAAGATTAAACGTAAACCTAGGGTCTTAAACCCATAATTCAATGTTTCTATAGCCTAAACACACATTATACGAGCAGTTTAGGGTAAACCATAATATGAACTTTTGTTTTCTTCATCCTTTTGAACCTGCAAACACTTAACAAGAGTTTAATTCCAAGCAAAAATATTGTAAGAAGTGAATTAGAATTAACCAATAATCATATTTTAATTTTCCTG
>CM035420.1:107477006-107544506 GCA_020310875.1 Ceratopteris richardii
ATGCAAGATCCAAATTGCCATGCTCGAAGCCCGGGGTATTAACATGAGGTGCCTTTATACGACGGAAGACTTTAAAAACTAGTTGCATCATGTCAAATATTTTGAGAGTCATGTGGGATGTGATATCATCCATACGTTTCAAGCGAGGGAGCCAGTGACGAATCGTGGCCATCATATATCCCATTGTTGGTAGTTTGATGGGTGGCTTGAAATATGGATAATTCAACCAATCCTGGCACTGCTTGTTGTTCTGTACTTTAATAGCAAATGCTGTCGAGGAGCGGCGACGAGGCACTGGTCCCCAACACGGGTTATATTTTAAATGTAGTGGTGCCTTTACCCAAGTGCTCATCATTTCTGGATAAGTCTGTAAAAGATCCTTGCGCCAATCTGGTTGATAGATCTCACCTTGTTGTGCCTCCATTGGCAAATCCGTAGGCTCAAACTGAGTAGCGTGGGATGGTTTCTCGCCTGTTTCTTTCTCCATGGCCAACTGATATTCGGCCATTAACATAAAGTAGGGTTTATACTATAACTCATGCCCTGATATGTATCTTCCAGGGGCCAAATGCGCGAAGTAGGGTGACTGTAAAATTCTTTCCTCGATCATTGCCATTGCGTGCAGTTGCGCCTCTACTCGTGGTGAGTGGGTGGTTCCAAGCTCTTCCACTGTCCTCATCCATGCGAGGGTTGGAAGTTCATAAGTCATCTGGTCTTCAGCCGTGACTCGTCTGCCTGGGATGGGTTGTGGTTTGTAGGCTTCTTCAAATGTTTCCTCCACCGGGATAGTTATATTTTCTTCATTTGCTGGGAGCTCTGGTGGGGAATCTGGCTGTGGTGGTGCTTCATATATAGCAATCCGTGATTCAAGAGTGGATACCTGGGCCCTTAATGCGTTGAGTTCCTCTAGGATGTCAGGAGAAGGGTCCACAGGAGCTGATAATCCTTGTGGTACTGGTGCTCGTAGCTGTAGTAGTTTATGATCATCTTTTATCTTTTGATAGGCCTCGTTCATGTGATCATATTCATCGAGCAGTCTAACATGATCCTCTAGCAGCATCTTCATTGATTCTGAGGGAACCGCTTTGAACCTACTAGGGCTTAATGGTTGATCTAGATGATCGAGAGCAGCTTCTAAATTTTCTCTATTCTGCTCTTGTAGTCTCTGGTTCTCTTCCTTTGCTGCTGCTAGGTGCCTCCTGAGTAAGCCCATGTTCCGAGTCAGCGTCGCATTTCGAAATGTCTAGGCCCTTAGTAAATTGTCAAGATCAGCAGTGGCCTCTTTGGCTTTCTCTTCACTTTCTACTTCCAGTTTGTGGTATGCCTCTCGTAATTCTTGGTACCGAGTATTCAATGAGGCATTCTCAAACGACAAGGAATTAAGCTGCGACTGTAATTGATTCGTCGTGTTCTGCAGCGTCTGATAGTTGTTTCCTAGAGATGTGAACTCCTCTCGTACTTGAGTCATGCAAGCGAACATCTGTGGAAATGCGGTATCTACAGTGGAAGATAATATTACAGATGTTCCGAGTAAAGATGCAGTGGATGTAGATGCAATGGGAATGGGGAATGGGGGTGGGAGAGTGGATGCGGTTGTGATTGTGGAAAATTGTGATGCGCCTAAATATGGGTGTGTCGTGAATGAAGTGAGTGGTGGTGCGGTGGGCGGTGAGATATCCATGTCATTGGATGTGTCAAGTGCGGTGACTGTGAATAATGGTGTGATTGTGGGTGCTTGTGATGGTGTAAATACTGGATTTACAAATGTTGACGAGTAATTTACAGGGGGGTTTTCTTGTACTCCTCGGGGGAAAGGGGGAAACGGAAATACGGTAGGTCGGGGGGGTGAAACAAGGGAAAAAGTTAATGGGGGTAGATATGGGAAAAGGTGTCGTGGAGGTGTGGGAAAGGATGGGAAAGATGGAGGGGGAAAGGGAGTTGATGGAAAGGTGGGTGTCTGAAGGGCGAAACCCGATAGAGTGGGCGTGGGCATGGGGATGGAAATGGATGCGACAAAGGCTTCTGCTCTGACGTTGTCGAAAGATGTGGCTGGTCTAGCAGATAGTGGATGAATGGGAGAGACAGGAGGTGAAGGAGGAGTAGTTGGGGTGGCGGGTACTCCGATTACTGTGGTGGTCTGTACATTAGTAGGGTGGGGTGGGGTGTCGACGAGGATAGCTTCTTCGATCGCAGGTCTTTCAGGAATCAGGCGTGCTTCTCGGGCCTGCTGGGATGACTGAGCACCTGTCGGTACTCAAATATATTCACCAGGTTTAGATAATAAGCAAACTCTACGAGGGTCATACTGCGGTAATGGTTTCCTCTGCAAATACCTTAATGCTTCGGTAGGTCCGACTGATTGGACAAGCTCTCTGAAACCACTGATATATACTTCTTCGAATCCGCCCGAGACAAGCTCTTGTTCTATGAGGGTTGGGCTCTCTTCATCAGTTAGCTTCTTACACGCCCAAACCTTTTCCATAGTACGGTATAACTTTTTAATGGCCACTGTATAAGCTGCAGCTTCAAATGTCTCATCCTCGTGTGTACTTGTATCACCATGGGTGTCCGTTTGTTGTCCTTGTTCATCCGTTTGTACATGTTCTTGGGAGTCATGTGTGCCCTGGCTGGCTTCATCGTCGCCTTCATCTTCATGGGTTTCTGTTCTTTCTTCTTCGGAGCTCGACACTACTAGTCCATGTGGTTGATCTCGGGGTGTGGTCGGGTAACTTGGACGTTTATATTCTTGAGAAAACATCTGTCCTTCTGAGAACTGAAATTCACTAGACAACACATCGTGCATCTGGAAATCAAACGTCGTGTTTATTGGTTGTGCTTCCATATTGGGTATCAGGAAAGAAAAGGCTTCCGCACCAATAGTGGTGGGAACTTCTGCTGTCGTGGTGATGGGTTCTGGAACTGTGGCTGCTTGAGGAGCAACTGTGCTGGTAGTGCCCTCCGGTGTAACTGGTCTTGATAACCTTATGCGAATGGGTTGAACGGGGGCTTCTGTTGGAGACTCTTCAGGAGATGGTTGAGGTGATGGTGATTCTGGGACCTGAAGGCAGGGGATAGTTCCTCTCATTCTTTTTCCTACTCGTCCTCTACTAGGCTTCCTAGCTTTCTTCGATGTCCCTTTGAAAGCCTTCAGCTCTTCGCTTTTCATTGCACGTTCGATCGGTAAGTCATATGCTAGGCACATATACACAATGTGTGTGAGGGCGCAACATCCATTGATGACCTTCTTTCTTTCCCAACGGTGCTGTGCCAAGTAAAGCTGATCAATGATCCAGCTTGCTAGGTCTACTGTCTGGGGTCCAGTACATGCTAGATATAAACCAAACCAAATTCATTTGTGGGGCATCGTAAATCTATCCTAAGCAGGGAAAGTGAAATGTTGCATGCATATCCTCAATGGTTTGGAGAGCTCAGGTGTGATAGCTGAAATTTCCTCCCACTTAGTAACATCACCACGTTTCATAAGTTCTGGGATCAGTCGTTCGTGCTCTGTAGGAGTATGCGTTCCATGGATTTTGAGAGCTGCACGAATTAAATCTTTGGACAAATAAAACCTCCTGAATGGGGGGTCATTCACCAAGGATGGCAATATAAATGATCCGGGTAGATCCTTGTTCTCCGAAGTTGTCAAAGTGGTGACCAAGTAAAAGCATTTGTAAAAGTCAGGTTTAGGCAAAGAGTCACTAAAGTATTCTGTAAAACCGGATCTTGCCCAAACATGCGTTAGGTCTGCTGTATTCTGCAATCCTTCGAACTCTCTTGAAAAGAACTGGTACTTGGCCCATGTATGATAATCAAATGCCAAGTTGGCTTCAAAGATAAAATCTTCGTCCACTAATGGTCCTGCAAGTCCTTGGAACCAGTGGGAATTTCGATGAATTTTCTGAGTATACCCTCTAGGAGGGTCGTCAATCGGCATCGGTCCTGGAAATCCTTGGAACTCCGGTGGTTTAGCCATCGGATGGGGCTCCGCTAGTAAATCCCCAATATTGGCCATTGGTGCACTAGGGCCCGCTTCTGATTGCCCTTCTGCCTGCATGATGTATGATGTCTGTGTGTGGCGGATCTGCTATAAAAGATTAACACATTAGCATGGAAATTAATTATGATCCCATTAAAGTGAGACCGCAATCCCTTTCCATAGTCGATGTGTAACCCGTGTAGCCAAGTGTTGTGGTGTGATTGATGCAATGCTTTTCCAGAACTAGTGCAGGTCTCTAGACACCTACATGCGTTCAGATGATACATACATTTCTTGATGAGGTATTATTACAAGTGATGTTGAGTTATAGTGTGTGGATTTATACAAGGTTCGGTCATGGATGAGTTATTACATGGTTGTAGATTAGTCGGGGTGGGAGTTATGTTAGACAATGGGTTAGGAGGAGACTTCTGGATACGTTTTGGTATCCACTTCCTGAGAGTTTGTGATCGACTGATAGGTCTCTGCGGAGGGACAAAAGATGATATCGGATTTGGTGATATGGAGGGCTGAAAAGCTTTCCAAAGGGTGTATTTTACATGGCTTGAGGGTTGAGCTATAATACATGGTTTGGGTACCCAAATCTGCATGGGTGTGGGTCTGTTCATAAGGTACTTCTTGGCGATCCAAATTTGTCGAAGGTTTGTATTCATAGAAGAAGGTCGAGGGGATGTTGGATACCGATTCTGTCTCTGTCTTGACTTCTTCTTATCAATGTCTGCGTTGTTGAAATCAATCGGTGCTTTCTGTTCTTTCGGCACCCATATTTGTCTTGGGCCACTTACTTTGTGTTGCTAAGAGGTGCTTTACTCTTTGCGTTGTCTGATATTGTCGTGGGTCTGGGTTCCTTCGACATGGTTGACTATGTTGTGGTTGAGGTTGAGAGGTCGAATGGACGCTCTGCTTTGGAAAAGAAGGGAGGTCCAACACTTGCGAAACCTGCCCATTAGGAAGTGAGGCATTCTGTACCACAGATCTAGGCCAGTCCACAGTAAGTGTGGAAGGATGGGCACCACAAGGCGTTTTGCCCATGTGTCCGCTGATGTAACCCACTTGACCATTGATTGTGTCCATCTGCCCAAGCGGTTGGGTAATTGCCCCTTCTAGTTTGCAGGAAGTCCCAGGAAAAATCTCCTGACGTCCTCCTGATTCACATTTGTCCATAGCCAAGCTCGCTTTGGTTCAGGTAGACGTAGCGTGACTGATCTGACCAAAGATCTTTTGGTCTTCCATCGCATGCATTTTATGGCGTCTAGGGTTACACACCTCAGTCGGAATGCCGTTAGGGAAGTCAAGCGGTATCACTCGTTTTTTATCTAAGGTTCCAATCTGCAAGGAGCCTTGTCTAAGATTTAGGTCCACTGAGTGATCGTATAGCCAATCTTGGCCAAGGATTAGGGGTTCTATCAAGTCGTCATCATGGCACACTAGTAGCTTTGCTGTCATAGTCACTTCGTTTATGAGGATAGGAAGATCCACCTCACCCATCCAAGTGGTTTCCATGCCTCCTAGCCCTATGAGGTATGCCTCAATTGGCCGCATTTTTATTCCTGAATCCTTATAGTGGGACCATCTAATCACACTAGTCGCAGCACCTGAATCAATTAAAGCCCCGAGCTCTTGGCATGGGTTGCCGTGCTCTAGCCTGACTGTAATGAATGGTCTCCCGTCCACTATGCTAGGATGAGTGGTTGATTTTACTTGACACATGTCCATGGGATATCTGGGTGATGTTTCCAGAGGGTTATAATGTTCTCTCCCTAGTCCTTGTCTTCTTAGCTTCATGCGCTTAATGCGTTCTATGGCTTTTGCTTGAGCTTCCGATCGTATTCTATTCTCTTCCTCTTTACACTTCTTTGCCAAAGTGAGTCGTCTAAGCATATCCTCAGTAAGAGGTTCCTGATATAACTTGACTCTATAGCCACTAATATAATTAGGCATTATGTCTCCCTCTAAGGTGGCTAACTGTACTGCTCCACTTGTCGAGAGTATGTTAATGATCATAGGTCCATAACCTCGCTTTTCTAATTTCCATGCGTGTTGTTTCAACGTATATAATAGAACTAAATCTCCTTCTTTTAGACCTTTATCTTTCACATGTGCATCAAAATATGCTTTCTGTTGCTTCTTTGCTGCATATATTCCTGCTGCTGCCTTTAGCCTGGTTTCTCCTAATCGTTCCAAGTCCATTATTCTCGCTGATAATTCATGGCCTGTCCACTGATGTTCTTGTGCAACCTTAAGGGTCGGTATCAAGAAGTCCAAAGGAAGCACAGAATTCTGACCAAAAACCATCTGAAAGGGAGTTGCATTTAGTACGGTCTTGTAGGCCACTCGATATGCCCAAACAACGTGGTGTAACTGTTTGTCCCAATCTGAACGTTTGTTGTTCATGAGTTTTGTCAGTACGTTGCAAAGGATCTTATTAGTGCTTTCAGCCTGACCATTGGCCTGAGGATGATATGGTGCGGATTGCTTGTGAATCACCATAAAATCCTGTAACAAATATTCAATGACTTGGTTTAGAAAGTGAGTTCCTCGATCGCTCACTAACTCTATAGGCAATCCATATCTTGTAAAGACATTCTCAAATAAGAATTTTGCAGTCGTGTGAGCATCATTCTTTTTCGTGGCTTTTGCCTCTACCCATTTCGTAAGATAATCGGTGGCAACAATAATGTATTCCACATGTGTACCTTTTGCAGGGGGATTAATGGGTCCTACAAAGTCTATGCCCCACTTAGAAAATGCACGTCCACCCATCATGGGTTTCAATGGCATTTCATCTCTGCGAGTAAGAAACTCAGTTCTTTGGCACACATCACATCTCTTTACATAGGTATGTGCATCCATGTGAAGAGTGGGCCACCTTAATCTTGCAAAGAGGATGGCTTTGATTATCCTTTCAGGTCCAAAATGACCTCTTGCAACACCTTGGTGTGCAGCCTCTAGTATGCTCAGATAATCGTTTTCATGAACACATTGTCTTAAGTATCCATCTCGTCCTCTTTTGTATAGATTATCGCCAATAAGTGAATAGTCTTGAGCTTCCTGCTCCAGACTGCATTGTCGAGCTAAGGTCATTCCTTGAGGGAATGTCTTCGTCCTCAAGTATGTCACTAAAGGTTCACTCCAGTCTGGTGTGAGAGACACATGGTATAATGTAGCATGCTCTACTGGTGGTCTTTCACAACAAACATGGCATTCTTTACACAACTTGTAGACATCTGCTTCCATCGTAGGCCAATATACTCCTAGTCTATGCAGAGTCTGTAATGTTCGATGTTTCGAATGATGTTGCTTTAGTGCACCTACGTGTGCTAATTGCAACCAATTTGCATGTTCTGATTCATCTACTCAATAAGCAAGAATCTTTTGATTACCGAGTTTGTATATGCTTCCTGCTATGATTTGATATCTTTGAGACTTTGTAATTTCTCCTTCCTTGATCCTTATTGTAGGATTCTTGGGTCCGTAGGTGAGAATAGGGACAATAGGCTTAGCCCATTCTCGTGCTATCTCGAGGTTAAACAAGTATGCATCTGGTAGATCATCCACTACTCCTTGAGGAGCTTCTCCTGAGGTTAATCTTGAAAGGTGGTCAGCTCTAAGATGTGTCTTTCCTTTTCTTTCTACTACTTCAAAATCATACTCCATGAGTAGTAGAAACCAACGTATTAGTCGTCCTCTGTTACATGGTTTGTTGACTAGGTACAATAGGGCTTGATGATCTGTACAGAACTTGAATTTGTTGGCCAACAAGTAGTGCCTAAACTTCTTTACTGCGTAGATCATCCCTAATCCTTCTCGTTCCGTAGTGGTGTAATTTCTTTCTACTACATTCAATTGTCTACTTGCGTAAGCTATGGGGAGATCTATGTTACCTTCACTCGTGGGTTGTGCTAACACACATCCTATGGCGTAATTGGATGCATCCACATGTACATGGAATGGCTTAATCCAATCTGGGGTTGTCAATATAGGTGCTGAGCACAGACGTCGTTTAAGTTCGTTGAATGAATTCTCACATTCATCTGTCCATTCAAAATGGGTCAAGAGAGAGTACAAAGGCTTGGCTATGATTGCATACATGTGTATGAATCTCCTGTAATAACCGCAATGGCCCATAAATGCCTGTACCTCCTTCACATTAGTTGGTCTAGGTAATTCTGCAATTACTTTCACCTTTTCTTCATCTGTAGAAATTCCATTCTTTGACACAATGTGTCCTAGAATTTCGCCTTGTCTGACCATGAAAATGCATTTTTCTAGGTTCAAACAAACCTGATATTCTCGATATTTGTCAAATATTTGTCTTAACTCTGGGATATGCGTCTGCCTGATATTAGAATGAGCACATATGTCATCGACATAAACTTCCAAACTCTTGCGTAGGAATTCCTTAAAAACATGACACATGAGTCGCTGGAAAGTGGCAGGTGCATTTGTTAAGCCAAATGGCATTACATGAAATGCAAATATGCCCCATTCAGTGGCAAATGCCGTCTTGTGTTGGTCCTCTGGAGCAATGGCTACTTAATTATAGCCTGAAAAACCATCAAGGAAGCTGCAAACTTCCTTGCCCGCAACTCTTTCCAATAAGTGTTCCGTGATAGGAAGAGGATAACTGTCTCTAATTGTGGCGGCATTAACTTATTTAAGGTTAATACAGACACACAATTTTCCATTTTTCGTGGGCACTACCACAATGGGGGATACCCACTCGGTGTGCTCAATTTCGTAAATGAATCCTGCTTCTATCAAACGATCTATCTCCTCTTTAATCTTCGCAGCGTAGTTATCATTGTACGTGTACGTTTCTATTTTGTCAGTTTTGCATTTGGAGTCATAGGGATTCTATGAGAACATATATCTGGATCTACTCCTTTCAAATCTTTGTAACTCTAGGCGAACGCATCTCTATATTTGCGCAATAGGGCAACTAATTCTTCTTCTTCTTCAGCTGTCAAATCATGCCCTATGTATGTACACTTTTCTTCTTCTCCTTCTATAGCAACTATTATTTTCTTGGTTTTCTCTCGGTTATCATATACTTGTCCATCATTCGCCTTTCTATTAGGAATTCGTACCATGGTTCTTCTATCTTCGATTTCATATTTTTTGAAGTTCTCGGGTACTTCAAACAAAGATTCTTCTTTTTCTGACATGGTTTCTTTCTTCTTTCTTTTCTTGCCTTCACTCTTGTTAGTCACTTGAGTGGCTATTCTCACATCATTCATAACTTCTTCCTGTTTCTGCGGGTGAGTTTCTACTTCGTAAAAATATTCTTCCTCTGATGCAAAGGGTGGGTCCATGATAATTGATTCTAAATCAAAATCACTCGCATCCTCAAATGCATCAGTGTTCGGTTCACATTCTTCTAAAATGGAATCACTCATGATTGGCTCTATCGTGAAATCTGAGATCTCATAGCCATCTTCGTCACAGTGGGGTGTCCATTGTTCTTCATTGATGGCTACATCCATGGTTGCTAGGATTTCTGCCCAACCATGGGGTTCAAATTCTTCATTTGGAAATACTACAGGTGCGTAAGCTGGATCTTGAAGGGTTCGTGGATGTTGTTCTGCACCTGAGGTCCTGGCTTCTAACCGTTCTTCCTCTTGTTTGGCTATTTTACACATCCATAAATGAGTATCCTCATGCAACCAAGAAGGATCTGATTCTAATGAGTGCATGGATTCCGTCTCTACCTGAGTCTTATGGATGGTATTCCATTGTATTGGGGGTACGTCTCTACGTGAATAGTCTTTAAGATTGACTTTGGTAGTCACTCCTAAATGTTGCAAGTACAAAGAATTAGTTCCCCAATCTTGTACAATTTGCAACTGACGCATGAATGGTCGTCCCAATATCATCTCATAAGCATGATTTTTTGCAAAGTCACAAATGGAAAAGGTATGCTCAAACTCCACACCACAAGTGGTGAGAGATATGCCTTCTAGTAAGCCTAATGGTTTTTCTATATGTCCGTAAGCCATTTGTAGCTCCATCTTGGTAGGTATGAGTGCTGGCTTGCCCCAACGTTTCCATAAAGCGGTGGTAGCTATGGCTACTCCGACTCCTGAATCTAAGATGGCTTTCATTGTAGCCCTCATGGGTTATCGGAAGATAAGTGTTACCTTCCTCTCCTTCGCTTACATCTCCAATCTTTTCTACGGGTATCTCTGGTACCTTATTTTGTGATCCTATTTGTGAGGGAGTAGTAGCAAGCTCGGGGAATTGATTTGCGACGTGCTTTCACAATTCTGGTTTCACCTTTAACAACTCCTCTAGAGTGAGATTACACTGTACTTTAGTGTTCTTGATCACTTCCGTGTTTCTAGGGATTACTGATTCTTCATTCCTCACTATTATCGTGGGTGCTCTCATACTAATAGACTTTGCTTCCCAAGGTCCTGTGAACTAAGGTGATTCTTGTAAAGAATTAGATTCAAATCTTGTGTTTTCACTCAGTTGTTCTTCCTTTACACCATCGTAAATAGAGGGAATGTCTTGGGGAAATTGTTCCTGCAAGTCATCTATTTCTTCAATAGGAGGATGCGTTCCTTGTTCTTTTTTCCACTTTTCTTCTTGGATTTCTCTCAAAAATTCATGTGAGTACCTATGAATGGAAGACAAATTGTCTTGACTTTTTGTGTTGGGTACTTGAGACAGGGATGGTGCATTCCTTTCCTGTGGCTCTGGGACAATAGGGTTCCTATGCTGATCCTTTTTCTCTTTGCTTTCTATCAAGTATTCTAGCCTCTCCATTAGTCCTTGAGAATGTAATTCTAGTTTTGCCATGTTATTCCAATTAAGATATCTAAAGGCTTCGAACAAAGCTTGTGCTAAGTCTACCATCAGCTTGTGGGTAGTTCTTACTCATTTCAACTACTTGAGGTCCCTCTTTTACTCTAGCCTGATATGCATGAAACATCATGTCTAGATTTTCTGGTATGGGTTCCACTAAAACTGATCCTGATTTTCTGAGCTGGGTTCTCTTGATTCAATTCCTGTGAAGTCAATTCTAGGATTTTGGCTCTCGACTCTTTTAAACTTCCTTCCAACTCAGTTATCTTTTTACTCCACTTTCTCTTTATCCTTTCTCTAGAATCTCTCCA
The DNA here is from genome assembly GCA_020310875.1 of Ceratopteris richardii. Lineage (NCBI taxonomy): Eukaryota > Viridiplantae > Streptophyta > Polypodiopsida > Polypodiales > Pteridaceae > Ceratopteris > Ceratopteris richardii. The sequence goes on from CM035420.1 coordinate 107,488,128, forward strand.
AGATTTTGTCTTTTTACTGCTAGATTCTGCAACTTCACTACTTCTAGCTACTTTCTCTTGATTAAGCGGTTAGTTATGTAAGAGCGCCTGGGCTCTTGTTATAGCTTGGATAGGCACGTATGTAGGGTTGGATCCATTTGCATTGTGTACAATACCTATCACGTTGATCGGTGTCACATTTGAAGCATTAACAAGGTTCTTAGGACAATCTTTGATTATGTGCTCTTTACCACAATCGGCACAAAAGCCTTGGATGTTATAGTACCGTGATTGTCCCGCTATTGGAGGATGTGGACAATCCTTTATGAAATGATCTCCTTGGCACCTAAAGCATGGTCCTCTAGGGCCCTGTGGTCTTTGTTGTCTTACTTGGGGCCGCGGATTTGGGTTCGTGTACATCACATTAGCATAGTCTGGCTCCCAATTAGGTTCCACTGGTGGACTATCATAATGATATGTCTCCACATGTTCTGGTGACTCTGTGTAATAAGCGGGTGGACTATCTACATGAGTGGAGTCAAAACTGTTTGAATTCGAGTCAATCTTAGTGATCAAAGGTGAAGAAGGCACTAAAGCCCTACTTAGGTTTTCTTCTGCAGCAGTGTATTTGACTGAGATGACATTCGCTGGTGGGGGTGGCTGCTGAGCTAAGACAGGTTGAGGTCTCTGTTGAGCCTGGTATGGGTAGCTCTAAGGAGGCCTATAGTAATAAGGTTGAGCATTGTATTGGCCTTGATACCTACCTGGCTGTGTGTATGCTTGCGGGTAGTTCTGTCTCACGATCTGTTTGTTGTATGGGCAGTCCTGAGCCGTATGATTCCTGTATCTTCTCTCAATTGTACAATATTGGCCACTAGGGTTGGCTTGCGGTTGTGTTGCATTGGGGCACACATTTGCCACAAGATTTCTACCACAAGTGTAACAACGTACATTAGTTGTTAACTTGGGCACCTGTTTACTAGAAACTCCTAGTTTCTGGGCCACTTTTTCTGCTAGGTCCTCTATCGAGTTAGACAATTTTATGGATGCTAGAAAAGAACAATCCGAGTCCTTGTAGACTTTTGAGAGTTCCAACTCATCTCCTAAGTTGTCCTCAATGTCTATACATATTCTTACACACTGTTAGTGTTCTGGGTTCCTTTAGATACACATAGGAGCATAGTTTAGAGCTCAACAAGCCATCTAGGAACAATGAAACTTGTTTGGCTTGTGAGGGTAGCTCTTGCATTGGACATCTTTCAACATATTGTCTAAACCTACGTCCCACGAGTCTTACTGTCTCCTGAGGGGTCTGTTTGAAGCTATGAATCAATGAAGACATGTCATGTTTGATTCCACTTTTAAAGAATTCAGTGATGAATGACTCTAAAAAGTGATGGATGTCTCTAAATTGCCTCTGTTGCAACGGTTGGAACCAAGTTAAAGCGGTATTCTTTACGTTAGTCCAAATGCATTGTATTGCGTGAACATGTCTTCAACTTGTTCGGCTCTTAGTACTTGCTTGAATTATGCAACATGGTCATAGGGATCTCCTATCCCATCAAAGTAATTTTTCATGGATTTCACTAACTGAGTGGGTCTCAATATTTTTGCATGTTCACGTGGTCTAGGTAGAGGAAAATCATCTCTACCACCTGGTATTCCATGATCTCTTTGCCTATGGGATGAGTGAAGCTTACTTCGGGTCTTTCTTTATTTCTCTCTCTTTGATTACCATGGGCTGAGGATGTTCCTGCCCCTTGTTGGTTCGGGTTTACGTTTGTTCGTGATGGAGGAAATACCAATTCACCTCTCCATGTGTACGTGTTTCTAGCATGGTCTGGCACCACAAATACTCTTTCTGAAGTCTCATCCAGGTATACAACCTTTCCAGGTGTATCCGGGTCCTTGAACTCATAAATTGTGATGATGCCTATCTCACTAGAGTGTTCCTTTCTGTATCTCCAAAATGCTTTGTCTGTTTCTTTATTTACAAACAACTCTATGCTTCTGTTGTCCTGAGGGGTCCATTCTAGAACTAGTACTCGTGTCAGTACAGATTTGCCTCTAGGTGTCCTAGGTTCTTCTAATGGTTCTTTTCCTTGTGATTTTGCTTCGGTCTTTAATTGAATTACGCCAAACTCATTGGTATTGTTTGGCTGCGTACTTAAGATGTACATCGCTCCTTCTTTGTCTATGTATGCATCTCTCTCGAATTTCACCACTGGACATTCCAATCCAATGGGTTGATCGGGGTTGTGCATTTGCACTACTTGCCTTCGCAAACCATCCTCATAGATGCGAGCACCTAATCGGTTGGTTCGGAGAAACTCTAGTTGAGTCCTATAGGGTCTTTCACGTCTTTCTAAATATGCAACATACGACCCTCCTTCTGGTCTTTCTGTGCTAAATGCCATTTCTGATTCGCTAGTATCTGAGCTCTCGTAGGGATAACTAGTGTTCAATTGTTGAGCCCACGATCGTGCAGTAGTTCTTACACTTGCCTCTGATGATCTAAGGCTTCATCGGTGTGACTTACCTATATGTTTGCCCAATCTAAGGTTCATTAATTTTCTTCCTTGCACACTCAGTACATGCTCAGATCGTCAATGATTCTTTGTTATTACTTTCTTGATTCTTTTTAACTTTCTTTAGATTCTTGTCTTAATGTATGCGTCAGGAGTTCGACTTTCTATGGTAATTTGAGTTCTCGTTCCGTCAGACTTAGTTTCTTTCCCTTAGGTTTTTGTATCACACACGTTTACTTTAGTCTTGAACTTGATAACTTTAATTCTCTTGAGCTTGAGGCGTTCCTATCGTCTTTAATCCACAATGCTAACATTTATCCTAAGCTAAGAATTGACTGAGGGGGTTGAGTAATCTTCCAACCTCGAGCCAGCTTTTCTGCTTGCTCTGATGCCCAAGAAGCCGCGCTTCCCAAGCTTTATGCCCTTCCCTGCCTTGCCTTGAATGCCTTTGATTGCCCTTGCTAGACCTAGAAAAATTCAATATTAGACCAATATCACAAATGGATGACCAAGCACTTGAGAATATATACCTTTTAAGTCCCTTAACCTTTGGCAAAATTTTCTTCCAAAGCCCCCTTTCTTTCCTAGTCCCACAGATGGTCAAACTCAAATTAGCTTATCTAAAAATCAATGTATTCTTTATGGAAAAAATGGACTATAAAGCTCAAAAAACGGACTTCGGATGAAAAAGTTAAGACCGTTCAGGCCCTCAGGGGTAAAAACTAACAAACAAGTTTTTCTTCAAATATGAGCTAAGGGGTCTCCTATGAGTCTAATCACCCAAAAATTTCCCAAAAATAGCCCCAAAATTGGCCAAAAAATCAAACCCTAAAATTTGCGTTTGGGTGGGCAATCACGATGGTCTGAGATGATCGCCATGATCTGGGACCGTCGCGATGGTCCAGGCAAACTGTCGCGATGGCGTGAAACGGATGATCGCGATGGCGTGAATGTGAACCGTCGCGATGGCTCGATCAGGCGGACAATCGCGATGGCGTTAGTCAACGCTCAACGTGAACAATCGCAATGGTCCAAAGTGAACCGTCGCGATGGTCACAGATGCGATGGTGTGAGCCAATCACGATGGTCCAAAGTTTGCATTGTTGCGATGGTGTAAGAGTGTCGTCACGATGGCGTGGCTAGTGAGCAATTGCGATGGTCTGACTTGACACGTGGCACTGTCGTGGTGATGGTGTGAGCCAATTGCGATGGCGTGGGGTCGATGGGATCGTCGCGATGGTCAGCAAACCATCGCGATGGTTCAAGTGAACCGTCACGATGGCGTGAGACCGTCGCGATGGTCCGGCCGAGCCGTCGCGATGGCGTGAGCTAATCGTGATGGTGTGACACAATGGCGATGGTCTGAGCCAATCACGATGGTCCACCAAAGTATGAAATTTTGAATTGCGTCTGTGAACTCGTAGATGCGCAAGGGTCGCCTACACGCCTATGAACTCGCTTACCAAAAATACCGAAGGTTGCAGACCATCGCGATGGTCTGACACACTCGGTAGATCTCTAACAGAAAGTGAAATTTTACCTTTTCCAAGCTTCCCTGATGCAGTGGAGCTCTGTACCTACAAGAAAACTCAAACACACACAAGTACACACAAGTACACACAAGCACAAAAGCTCTCTTTCACTCTCTCGCATGCACAAATGAGGGGAAATGAGGAGAATGGGTGGATATGGTGAATTTTCTGATTTTTTGGAGATGAAGATGATGATGCAGTGATGAAGATGGAGTGTGGGGGAGGTGAAAAACACTAAAAACTAAGTGAAAACAACAACAAAAACTGAAATTTTTACCTTCCAACGCCACTTCTTGCTATACTCTTACCATCACACATTCGTCCTAGACTCGATCCGCGGCAACGGCGCCAAATTTGGTGTTGCTCCACCTCCTTAATGTCAATCTGCGGAAGAGATAGGAGTGATATGAAGATCGTGAATGTGAGATGAACAGAGAGTGAAGGTGAGAAGCATAGAAATGCACACACACATACACACACACTACGAAGAGACAGGCAAGACACAATGGAAGGTGAGAAATTAACTCTATTGCCCAAGAACACTCTTACAAGCTCAAAATAGCTCTAAGCTCTTCTCTACACAAACAAGCTAACCTCAAAAATGAGCTCTCTAGCTCTTTTTATAGTTTCTAGGCTAGTTTTGACCGGTTTCACATCTAGTGACCGACATAGTTAAAAAATAGGTCCTAGATGCTATTTGAAAGGGTAAACGGTGTCTAAAAATAACCAAAATTGATACGCTCATTCTACCTAAGCTCCTCAAGCTCGAGGACTCCTCGGCTTGCACAAAATGGAGCTATAAATTACGAAAAGGGTTTTTCTATTTTACATATGTTACAATAGTGATAAAAATCACTATTGGAGGTTTTTGAAAAGTATTATTAAAACATAATTCTTTGAAAAAAGATCCGACTCACTCACTGCTCCGTCGTTACATGCTTCCCCGTCTTCTATCCCTCTGGCTTCTTCCAACATATGTGTATGTGTATGTGTATGTGTATGTGTATGTGTATGTGTATGTGTATGTGTATGTGTATGTGTATGTGTATGTGTATGTGTATGTGTATGTGTATGTGTATGTGTATGTGTATGTGTATGTGTATGTCTATGTCTATGTCTATGTCTATGTGTATTTGTCTGTGTATCTGTATATGTAGGTGCAGATGCATGTGTACATGTATGTACATGTGTAGTACCCCTAGGCATGCAGGAGGACTGAAGAAGATAGAAGAGAAAGTCAAGCAATGGAAAGGCAATTGTTTGTAACTTGAAGGCTTGTGATACTTCTTTAGATAAGTAACGGTTGCCGAGATTGGGAGAAAAGCTCTCAGATGCCTTGGGCTGTAACTTCAGGGAGTGCTCTGTTCCATTACACGATCGTATTTGAGTTCTGAGCATCGTCGCTTTCACTTTGGGTGCCTCCTCGATGGATTTGTTTTACTACTCTCTTTCCCCCTCTCTCGGTCCTTGTCTTTCTCTCTTTCTCTCTCTTTCTCTCTCTTTCCCTCTCTCCCCCTCCTCTCTCTCTTTTCCCTTCTCTCGGTCCCTCTCCCCCTTCTCCTTTCTTTCTTTCTTTCTTTCTTCCTCTCTCTCTCTCTCTATCTCTTTCTCTCTCTTTCTCTCTCTCCCCCTCCTCTCTCTCTTTTCCCTTCTCTCGGTCCCTCTCCCCCTTCTACTTTCTTTCTTTCTTTCTTTCTTCCTCTCTCTCTCTCTATCTCTTTCTCTCTCTTTTTCTCTCTTTCTCTCTCTTTCCCTCTCTCCCCCTCCTCTCTCTCTTTTCCCTTCTCTCAGTCCCCCTCCCCCTTCTCCCTTTCTTCTTTCTTTCTCTCTCTCTCTCTCTCTCTCTCTCTCTCTCTCTCTCTCTCTCTCTCTCTCTCTCTCTCTCTCTCTCTCTCTCTCTCTCTCTCTCTCTCTCTCTCTCTCTCTCTCTCTCTCTCTCTCTCTCTCTCGCTCTCCCTCCTCTCTCCTCCTCCGCCCCCGTGTGCCCTCCTTTTCTCTCTCTCTCTCTCTCTCTCTCTCTCTCTCTCTCTCTCTCTCTCTCTCTCTCTCTCTCTCTCTCTCTCTCTCTCTCTCTCTCTCTCTCTCTCTCTCTCTCTCTCTCTCTCTCTCTCTCTCTCTCTCTCTCTCTCTCTCTCTCTCTTCTCTCTCTCTCTCTCTCTCTCTCTCTCTCTCTCTCTCTCTCTCTCTCTCTCTCTCTCTCTCTCTCTCTCTCTCTCTCTCTCTCTCTCTCTCTCTCTCTCTCTCTCTCTCTCTCTCTCTCTCTCTCTCTCTCTCTCTCTCTCTCTCTCTCTCTCTCTCTCTCTCTCTCTCTCTCTCTCTCTCTCTCTCTCTCTCTCTCTCTCTCTCTCTCTCTCTCTCTCTCTTCTCTCTCCTCCCCCGCCCCCACGTGCCCTCCTTTCTCTCTCTCTCTCTCTCTCTCTCTCTCTCTCTCTCTCTCTCTCTCTCTCTCTCTCTCTCTCTCTCTCTCTCTCTCTCTCTCTCTCTCTCTCTCTCTCTCTCTCTCTCTCTCTCTCTCTCTCTCTCTCTCTCTCTCTCTCTCTCTCTCTCTCTCTCTCTCTCTCTCTCTCTCTCTCTCTCTCTCTCTCTCTCTCTCTCTCTCTCTCTCTCTCTCTCTCTCTCTCTCCTCCCCCGCCACCCCGCTGACTCCCCCGCAAGCCCGCCCACCCACCCACCCGCAACCGCGTAGCCCCGCCCACCCACCCACCCGCAATCCCGCCCACCCGCAGCCCCGCACACCCGCCCACCCCGCTGCCTCCCGCGCCCCCCGCCCTACTCACTCCCTGCTCCCCCCCCCCCCCCCCCCGCAGGCCCGCCCACCCACCCACCCGCAACCCCGCAACCACGCCCACCCACCCACCCGCAATCCCACCCACCCGCAGCCCCGCACACCCGCCCACCCCGCTGCCTCCCGCTGTCGTCGAGATTTTCTCTCCTCTCTCACTTGTGAAGGCCTACAAAAAAAACATATTTGGTGAAGGTAGCCAGAATTCCCCGAGAAGTCCAGGATGCATCAAGGATGTCAAAGGAAGGTCACATACAAAGTTTCAAAGAAATCAAGAAAGTCCATGGTAGCGATCAAAGTTGGTCAAAGCTGGTCAAAGTTGGGAAATTAGGGCAAAAATTTCATTGTCACCAAATTAGATGAAAATCCATATACTTGTAAAGATTGTCAAAGGCAGTCTATAGCCCAAATTTCAACAGAAAATGGCTTTGGTAGCACATTGATATGCTATGTTCATTTTGTAAAAATGTATTTTTTCTAGTTTGACCCTACAAATTCTTGTATAGAAATTTATGTTAGCCATATGGTTTGGCATGTATAAAGACCATATGTGGCTACATATTTGTATAAAGTTTCAAGGCTATCCGAGCTTCCTAGACACCTTAATGCCACCTTGCAAGCTTCCACATGTAGTCAAACTTGTACAAGTTAGATTCAGATGGGAGTTTTTTCTGCATATTCCTGAAGGAGATCTTTGGAAACATAGTCCTACAATGTTTCATCTTCATCAAAGACTTTTTGGAGGGTCAAAGAGCACAAAGTCCAGTTTTCAAGGTCACCGCAGTTTTCTAGAATAAGAAAAATGAAGGCTTGAATGTCTGCCACATGTCAAAATATGATTGAACCATGTTGTACGGTCAAGATGAGCTCATATTCAAGGGTGGAGATGCACTAAAGCATAAAGGAAGGAGGATCCACGAATTTTTTCCATAAAAGAAGACCTTTTTTACAATCAAAGATCAATAATGCAGCATTTCTCCAAAAATAGTGGCTTATCTTATCCGAATTGATGTCAGCACTGATCCGACGGTCCAGATCATCCCTAGATCCAATGGTGGAGAATGAGGGCGCCTAAATTTCACTCCTTTACACTAGATTTGATAGAAAGAACAATTCCAAGCCATTGATTTGATTAATCAAATGGTTGTAATCAAAAGTAGTGATCCTAGAGTTGAGAGTTGATTTCTCTAGATCCAAGGGCCCAAATTCATTCAAAAAACTATATAAACCCCCCTCCAAACTCCTAGAGCATCATTGTTAGGCATCCATAGGGCTCATGATAGCTTACGGTTTCCTTGAGACGATCACCCTCGGTTGAGCGAGTGAGGATCCAAGGTGAGCTAGTATGAGTATAGAACCTAGTTTCAAATTTAAGTTAGAATTCCAATCTAGGATAGGCTCTTGAAACCAGCATCTCTATCTTGACTCACCCTCGGTGGAGCGTGTGAGTGAGTTAGAGCTGATTTTAATGAGTCTTAGACTTCTTTAGTTAGACGTTACGAGCCTAGACAGACATAGGGTCACTGGAGTGGAACTCACCTTCTTACGTGTGACATTCGGTTGAACTGTCATGGTTTGAGGGTCGGAACCACCTTTGATCAGTAGACTGCTTAGCATGACGTACCACGATGATATTTTACATGTAACTTAATTCAAATCCTTTTAATTCATGTCACTTGTCACTTGTCTCTTGTCTCCTCTCTCAGTCTCTTAAGTATTTTTACATGTCTTCTATTTCTTCTATGTGTGAGAAGGCTCCGCAGTATTGCGTTGAACCAGTGAGGATGTTTCTTTGAGCTTGTGAGTAAACTCTATCATCATAATTCACTTGCATGCATATAATCCATACATACCCATACATATTGATTAGTTTCTGAAAGTGTATAAGAAGCTCCAATATTGGACCATTCTTCCTTTCGAAACTGGTTTATGTGTAAGGATTCCATCTATTCTCGTCATGCATACATATCATCCAAAGAAGACTATGCATATGGATTGGAATTAGGAAGTGTTTAAGAAGCTCCTTCAATGGACCATTCTTCCTTCCAAATTTCATTCGTATGTATGGTTCTCTTTCATTCTTATCATTCATGTTCAAAAATCTAACTTGCACTCCTACATTCCTATTCCCATAATCATTTCAACATCTCTCTCTTCTCCATACTCAACATTAATTTCACTTTCATGTCCTTAAACCTTCCAACATTCATTAGCTTCATACACCCTGTGTGTGCCACGACCAGACCCGATCCACCCGGATTGCGATCACCTCCACATTTGAACCCGACGTGAAACGCTTCGTGGTATTTGCTTCTGATCTTGTTGGGAGGTTGTGATCCATATCCTTTGTTTCATATTTTTCATCCTCATCATATTATCATCATCAGTCTTGAGTGTTGCACTGGATTTCTCACCGTATCGTGCACATCTTCTTCGTGAAGTAAACGCATTTGTGAGAGATCTAGAGCATCGTGCATCACTTGCTTATTCACATAAGATGGAGGAAGGATTCAAATCCCTTATTGTTGAGAAACAAGGCCAAAGAATAGTCTCTTCTATGTTGAGAGAGAAGGGAAAATTCAATGGCATCAACATCACAAGCTACTTAGATTTGTTTGAAGAGCAATCTATGATTTTTGGTCTTCCCGAAGATCTTTTGATATCATTCTTTGAACGAATTGTTGATAGCTCTATCATAAACCGTGTCACTCAATATGATAGTCTTCCTTGGAGTGATTTTAGAAAGGAGATGCTCAAAGAATTCTATCTTGAAGATTATAGCCAACATAATCGAGATGGATTCTTACGATGGGTCAATTCTCCAAAGCCTAGTAGCTCTATTACTCACTTACAAAATGAGTATATTAGACGCTATGAACAACTTCCTAATGAGGATAAGATAACTTTGGAACCTGATCTTGTGATCAATTTTCTTAAGCTTCTTCATCCTGAAACTCGTAGGGAAGTTGAACGGCGATTAGAAGAACCAGATAAGCGCTATGGTCTTACTGACAATTGGCAAAAAGTGCGTAAAGTAGTAGAGGCTGTAGCCCATAGACATCAAAGACAATCCATGCTTTATGAGCAAACTAGTCTTCCTCAAGCTAGCCTTCCACAAACTAAGGAGCAAGTTAGAGAACAATCCCATGCTATGCTTTTTGACTCTACTCCTATTCCTCAAATGATGGAGCCTACTCAAGGTTTTAAAGTAGAGCCAAATAAAAGTGTAGTTGAACTATCTCAAGTGGATATTCTCACTAAGCAAATGGAAAGTCTTATTGCTACACAATCCAATTTGGCCAAGACTATAGATGCTTTACAATCTAATTACACCAAAACTTTCCAAAATCAAATGAACCCAATGACTTTTCAAGAGCCTAATCAACATGTTATAGCTACCAAGCAAAATCCACAAGTAGCTCCTACTCAAGCATATCAAGTTCCTCCAATGCAAAATCCTCATCCTCATCCTGATGTGCAAAATCCTCAAATGTATCAAAACATGTATCCTCAAGCTTTACAAATAGCTTTTCAAAATCCTCAAAATCAAAATTTTCAAAATCATCAACCGTATAATATGGAAGCTCCTCTTGCACCTCAAGTACCACATATTGCTCCCCAAGCTCCTCAAATACATCAATTGCATTTTCAAAATCCTAATTATCCTGTTCAAACAATACCTTATCAACAAAATCCTCAATTTCAAAATTTCCCACCACAAGTTAATCAAAATCCTCAAAATCAAAATGGTTTTGTGTGTGGCCCTCGTAGGTGTCCTTGGTGTGATTCGTTAGAGCACTTTTTGAGAGATTGTGAACTATTGAAGGCTGCTAAGGAGCAACGACTAGTAATAGACATAGATAAGAAAATCTGTGACTATCGATCTAGGCTACCTTTGCAAGGAAATTATGGTAAGGGAGGAATGAAAAAACACTATGAGAATATAACCATAACGGATGTAGGAACTAGAGGAGTGAAACTAGAAGCTCTTGATGAACAAGTGGAATCAAGTAAACCCACAAAGGAAGTTGACTTTTCCATAGAGGCTTTAGTAAGAGCACGAGATGAGATTAGGAGAATAACAGCTTGGGAATCACCAATAGAAGATCAATCTCTTATTTCTCACATATCCAATGTAGAAGAAAAACGAAAAAGAGATGAAGCTGAGCCTAGTGAAAGAAGAGTGACTCGAAAACAAACCTCAGAGGGAATAGAAACAATCATAGAGCAAGGAGAAACATCACAATCTAAAGATAAAAAACAAGAATCAGAACCCAATGAACAAAAACAAGAGGAGAAACAAAAAGGGAAGAAGACAAAGCAAAGAAAAACAGAACCAAAGCCTTTAGATAAACCAGAACAATCAAAACAAACTGAAGACCAAACACGAGAACATGAACAAAAACAAGATCCTGAGCAAAAACAAAAGAAACCAAAGAGAAAACCTAAAGCCATCTTGATTTCAGAAATTGAGAGAAAAATAGATCCTATGGAAATTTTAGATGACATTTTGCTTAAGAGTCAAGTGACTATGTCTTTAGAACAAGTTTTCTCTATTGCAAAGCCTATTTTTAAAGATAACTTTATCGGCCTAATTAAAAGGAAGAGGTTTCCGCTTAATCTAGATACTGAGATGCAAGATTCTCTAGATCAAGATCAAGCTATGAATGAAGCATTAAACTTTGATGAATCTGATGAAGAGAACTTTGATGATGATGAAGTAAATGTTAATAAAAATTTCTTAGGACCTATTCAACCTGACCATGAAAATCATGAAAACAATCCTGAAAGTCACTTTAAAAGAACATTTTGGTCTAGAGGTACATCAGAGATGCATGTTAAAATAGGAAATGATAAGAACACTATCACTGTAAATGCATTAGTAGATTCCGGCTCCGAAATCAATGTGATTTCAAGAGAAGTCTATGATAAGTTTCGATGGCCCATAGATAAAGATTGTGGATGGCGTATGAGAACTGCAGATAATGGTGTAGGTACCCTGTATGGAGCTTGTGCTAGTGTGCCCATATCCATAGGAGGAATCACAGAAGAGTTTCACTTTTTTATTCAAGATAATTGCTCCTATGAAGTTCTCTTAGGTCAACCCTTTATTTGTGAGAGTCGTATGGAAACTAAAGCCATGGATGATGGGTCTACCTATGCTAGATTTAAGTCTAAGGATGGAATGCAATCACTTCAAGTCATGACAGTAGGAGTGAATCATCCTAGGAATCGATTGTCAATTAGAAAGAAACCTATTGTTACTCAGGGTCATGAGCATGCTTGTAGTGATTGTGCACCTCGATTCATGTTTGGAGCTACATATGATCAAAATTTCGGATAGAATCCATTGTTGAGCGGGACAACAGTGGATATTGGTTTGACATCTCGCATCCAACCAACATGTACAATAGTTTGTCACTTTGTTTTCCACATTCTAGATTAGATTTTCTTCATAAGAGTCAATTGTCCAAGTCTTTTATCCAAAAAACCCAAAAAAATTATAAAAACAACAAAATCATGGAACATGATGAGAACATTGAGCATGTGATTGAGACATCTCATTGTTTCTCTACTCTTGAGGAGTTAGAGTTATGTCTTCAACAAAATTCTAATTCCCATATTATTCTTCTTTCTTCCCTTGATGAGTATGCTCTAATCCAAGAGTATGCTCTCAATGTTGACAAGTGCTCAAAATTTAACCAAACACATGATGCCTTAGTTGAAACAAAGTACAAAACTGCAGACAAAAAAATCAAACCCATAGCTCAACCATTACCTCATGGAAGTAATGAAAAAATTATTGATGTGAAAAATGATCCAATTCTTCGGGATAAGAAAAACATAGGACATACATTCACGGATGAGACAATCAAACAGGTGAAAATTGGTAGAGATGATGACTTTCTTTTGCCAGCAGAGAGAGATAAATTTGAGAGAGTCATACGTAGCCATGGAAAAGCCTTTACTATGTATCCTCATGAGATTGGTTGTGTAGATCCTAAGCTAGTTGCACCCATGATAATCTTTACTATTCCACATATTCCATGGAATCTTCGTCCTATACCTGTTCCAAAGGCTCACTTACCTGAGCTAATGAAACTACTTAAGGAGAAGATAAACATGAGAATTTTAGAGCCATCTTTTGCACCTTAGTCAAACAGATGGTTCACTGTGCCTAAAAAAAATGGGAAACTACGTTTTATTCAAGATCTCCAACCCGTCAATAAAGTCACCATAAGGAATGTAGGAACAGGACCCATTGTAGATGAGTTTGCTGAATCATTTTCAGGACATTCTATCTATTCAATGGGTGATCTATATTCTGGATATGACCAATTCCAATTAGCAATTGATAGTCGTGACATAACCACAATGAAAACTCCTTTAGGCTTAGTGCGAATGTGTACTTTACCTCAAGGAGCGACTAATTCTGTGGCTCATATGATGAGTGCTATGAATATGGTCTTACATGATTTTATCCCTCATATAACTATGCCATTCATTGATGATATTCCAATTAAAGGGAGTGAGGAACGTGTAAAGGACATTACTTTAGATTCATCGGGATGTCGTAAATTTGTTCTTGACCATATCTCTGATTGTGAAAGAATATTTCAACGATTTGAAGAGGTAGGTCTCACATTTTCCATAGAGAAATCTGTTTTTGGTGTCAACGAGGTACTTATTGTTGGACATTTATGTGGCCATTATGGTCGAAAGCCATACCCACAAAAAGTTGATGCCATTAGCAAGATTTCTGAAACATGTAACAACGTGAGTGAGGTACGTAGATTTCTTGGTGCTTGCATCTTTTATGTTATTTGGATCCCTCACTTTGCTCATGTTGCTGATTGTCTTTATGACTTGTTGAGGAAGAAACGAAAATTTATTTGGACTGACAAACACACTCAAGCTATGCGTAAATTGAAGAAATTATTGCTTGAAGCTCCCATCCTTAAGCGTGTAGACTATTCTGCTAACAAACCTATTATATTGACTGTTGATACTAGTCCTATTGGTATAGGTTGGGTCATAAGTCAAGATGATAGTGAAGGGAATAGATATGCAATTAGGTTTGGTGCCAAAATTCTACATGAAACACAACGAAAATATCCACAAATCAAACGAGAGCTATGGGGTATGGTAACAGCTTTGAAAACAGACAAAGAATATTTCATTGGTGCAAATGTCAAAGTTGAGACTGATTGTTTGCCTCTCATTGGAATGATAGCCAATTGTTCATCTCCTGATATAGCCATGCTTAGATGGATCTCATATATTAAGTTCATAAATCCTGAGTTAGTTCATATTTCAGGTAAGTCAAACTCAGTTGCTGATATGTTATCGAGAGCTAGATTTGATGATGATCTTGAAAGTGATCTAATAAAGAATGTGAATTTAGTTGACTATGTTCCACATATATATGAGTATGAGAAATTTCATGAGTCTGAGTATGAAGATGAATGGAGAGACATAGGAAAGTATCTCAGTACACTACAACCATTACCTAGCTGGACTACGAATAGATTCCGTAACATTAGGAAACGAGCTTATAACTTTTTCCTATGTAATGGTTATCTTTGGAGACATGCTAAGGGTAAGGTTAAGAATCCACAACGAGTCCTAGGAAAAAGAGGTCTTCAATTGCAAGTAATGAAGGAAATGCATGAGACATTATGGGCCGGTCATAAAGGATTTTTTGGAACATATGAAAAAATTAGAAGTACCTATTATTGGCCTAGGATGTATGTTGATATTAGTAGCTATGTTTCTACATGTTCTACTTGTCAACTTCATTCATCAGTCAAACATAGAGATCCGTTGCATCCTACTTATCCACCTTGTATTCACTACAAGTGGGTAGTAGATCTTGTAACTATGCCTAAAGGTATTGACAAAATGCGTTACATTGTACTTGCAAGAGAAGACTTAACTAATCATGTAGAGGGACGTGCACTACGATCTAAGACCACTTACAATGTTTGCAAATTCTTGCTTGAAGATGTCATAAGTCGCTTTGGATACATAGAGAAAGTAGTTGCCGATCGTGGAGAGTTAAATGCGAGAGAAGCTAAAGAGTTCTTTGAGCATCATGGTATTCGTTTGTCTCTCACTACTGCATATAATCCAGAGGCCAATGGTAAAATAGAGAGAGGGCATCCACCTATTGTGAAAGCCATATCTAAAGCATGTAACGGTGACATCAAACAATGGCCTAAATTCTTACCTTTTGCACTTTGGGCAGATAGAATGACATGCACACGTACTACTGGATATATGCCTGCTGAACTCATGTACTGTAAAAAACCATTGTTTCCAATTCAGTCTCATATTTCTGCATGGTCAAATTTGCCTTGGTCTGAAAACATGTCTACTGATGATTTTTTGAGTTTGCGTATTAAACAGTTAGAACAAGGTAAATTAAGACTTGATGATGCTGTTGAAAAATTAAGAGAATCTAGAATGAAGAACAAGCATTATTTTGATAAAACTCATCGATTGCGTCCTAAGCCAATTGAAGTAGGAGATTGGGTGCTCATTTATGATAGTACATTTGACTCTCAATATGATGCACACAAAAAGCTCACTCAACGGTGGTTTGGGCCATACATTGTATCAAAAGTCAACAACAATGGTACGTATGCTCTTTGTGAATTAAATGGTGTTGCACTAAAAACTTTGATTGCAGGTAAAAGGATAAAGTTATTCAAGAAGCGTGATAATGACGAGTACATTTTGGATGAGGACATTGGAGAAGATGACAACAATGAGGCCGATTCATAAACAGGAGTATCCATGTTATAAAAAATAAAAAAAGAAAAAAAAAATGAAAAACATCATTAATTTTTCAAGTTCATGTTGCTTTGTTTTTTTTCAAGTTCATTCTATTTTTTTGCCATGCTTGTTTCATGCATGTTTTTTTCAGTCTTTGCATCACATTGCATATCCACATCACTTGAGTCAAAAAAGGAAAATGATGATTTCTCTACTTGTGTAAAATTGTATCTTAAGTAGTAACTTATCTACTAAGAAATTGATTATAATCTAGGATTGTGGAAAGATAGGGCATGTAGACTTGGAGGTTTATTTTGGTGACATGACTTTCATATATAAACATGCATATGTATCCAGTATCGAAAGCATAATTGTTGAAATCCTAGCTCCTGCTATTGCGTGTTTCTACATCCTTAGTCCATCTCACAACACTTGTATCGGAGTTTAAACGACTGTTCTCCGTCATCAAAAATGGTTGTACCTTGTATCGGGGTTTAATTTTTCCCCGTCATCAAAAAAAAAAAAAAAAAAAAAGAAGTTGCTACATGTTACCAAGAAGTTTACACTTTCTTCCACCCCAAAAAAGTGATCGTAACCATAAAGTTGCCGAATCATCATCATCATCGAAAAAAAAAAAAAAAAAAAAAGCAAGCCAAAGGAGGATAAAGAGGCATAGTAGAATAAATCACGGGCTATATAAGCAGATTTATGCATTAGTGGAGTTTAGTTAGATTTCCTTGCATGTTATTAGAGAAAGAGCATATTCATATTTATGTAGGAAAGGAGTTGATCTAAAATAAGCTAAAGATGAAAGATGTCTCTTGAAAATCCTAAATCTTTGTTTATAATCATATTTAAGGTAGATTGCTTTATGAAAAAGGTACTAAATTTTCTTCAAGATGAGAGGAACTGATGCTTAAAACGACTCAATACATCCACTTCCACTTCATATTGATGCTTGTTTTTTTTTCTTTCTTGTTGCCAATGTTGCTTGTTCATTTGCATATATGTTGCCTATTTGTTCATGCATATTCATGTTTCCTATTTCAATTATTTCTTTCATGCAAATTTTGCTTCATGTCACGTTACCTACTTATTCATGCATATAATCAATTTTCCTTCCATGTTTCTTATGTTGCCTATAAAAGAATTTGATGCCTGAAACATTTTGTTTTTCACAGATGCTAGAGTGGCGCTTCCGGAGGAATCGCAGGTTTAGTGGGGGCGAATGTCGTCGAGATTTTCTCTCCTCTCTCACTTGTGAAGGCCTACAAAAAAAACATATTTGGTGAAGGTAGCCAGAATTCCCCGAGAAGTCCAGGATGCATCAAGGATGTCAAAGGAAGGTCACATACAAAGTTTCAAAGAAATCAAGAAAGTCCATGGTAGCGGTCAAAGTTGGTCAAAGCTGGTCAAAGTTGGGAAATTAGGGCAAAAATTTCATTGTCACCAAATTAGATGAAAATCCATATACTTGTAAAGATTTTCAAAGGCAGTCTATAGCCCAAATTTCAACAGAAAATGGATTTGGTAGCACATTGATATGCTATGTTCATTTTGTAAAAATGTATTTTTTCTAGTTTGACCCTACAATTTCTTGTATAGAAATTTATGTTAGCCATATGGTTTGGCATGTATAAAGACCATATGTGGCTACATATTTGTATAAAGTTTCAAGGCTATCCGAGCTTCCTAGACACCTTAATGCCACCTTGCAAGCTTCCACATGTAGTCAAACTTGTACAAGTTAGATTCAGATGGGAGTTTTTCTGCATATTCCTGAAGGAGATCTTTGGAAACATAGTCCTACAATGTTTCATCTTCATCAAAGACTTTTTGGAGGGTCAAAGAGCACAAAGTCCAGTTTTCAAGGTCACCGCAGTTTTCTAGAATAAGAAAAATGAAGGCTTGAATGTCTGCCACATGTCAAAATATGATTGAACCATGTTGTACGGTCAAGATGAGCTCATATTCAAGGGTGGAGATGCACTAAAGCATAAAGGAAGGAGGATCCACGAATTTTTTCCATAAAAGAAGACCTTTTTTACAATCAAAGATCAATAATGCAGCATTTCTCCAAAAATAGTGGCTTATCTTATCCGAATTGATGTCAGCACTGATCCGACGATCCAGATCATCCCTAGATCCAATGGTGGAGAATGAGGGCGCCTAAATTTCACTCCTTTACACTAGATTTGATAGAAAGAACAATTCCAAGCCATTGATTTGATTAATCAAATGGTTGTAATCAAAAGTAGTGATCCTAGAGTTGAGAGTTGATTTCTCTAGATCCAAGGGCCCAAATTCATTCAAAAAACTATATAAACCCCCCTCCAAACTCCTAGAGCATCATTGTTAGGCATCCATAGGGCTCATGCTAGCTTACGGTTTCCTTGAGACGATCACCCTCGGTTGAGCGAGTGAGGATCCAAGGTGAGCTAGTATGAGTATAGAACCTAGTTTCAAATTTAAGTTAGAATTCCAATCTAGGATAGGCTCTTGAAACCAGTATCTCTATCTTGACTCACCCTCGGTGGAGCGTGTGAGTGAGTTAGAGCTGATTTTAATGAGTCTTAGACTTCTTTAGTTAGACGTTACGAGCCTAGACAGACATAGGGTCACTGGAGTGGAACTCACCTTCTTACGTGTGACATTCGGTTGAACTGTCATGGTTTGAGGGTCGGAACCACCTTTGATCAGTAGACTGCTTAGCATGACGTACCACGATGATATTTTACATGTAACTTAATTCAAATCCTTTTAATTCATGTCACTTGTCACTTGTCTCTTGTCTCCTCTCTCAGTCTCTTAAGTATTTTTACATGTCTTCTATTTCTTCTATGTGTGAGAAGGCTCCGCAGTATTGCGTTGAACCAGTGAGGATGTTTCTTTGAGCTTGTGAGTAAACTCTATCATCATAATTCACTTGCATGCATATAATCCACACATACCCATACATATTGATTAGTTTCTGAAAGTGTATAAGATGCTCCAATATTGGACCATTCTTCCTTTCGAAACTGGTTTATGTGTAAGGATTCCATCTATTCTCGTCATGCATACATATCATCCAAAGAAGACTATGCATATGGATTGGAATTAGGAAGTGTTTAAGAAGCTCCTTCAATGGACCATTCTTCCTTCCAAATTTCATTCGTATGTATGGTTCTCTTTCATTCTTATCATTCATGTTCAAAAATCTAACTTGCACTCCTACATTCCTATTCCCATAATCATTTCAACATCTCTCTCTTCTCCATACTCAACATTAATTTCACTTTCATGTCCTTAAACCTTCCAACATTCATTAGCTTCATACACCCTGTGTGTGCCACGACCGGACCCGATCCACCCGGATTGCGATCACCTCCACACCGCACCCCCCGCCCTGCTCACTCCCTGCCACCCCCTGCCCCCTCACCTCACCCCCGCCCCCTCACCCGCTGTCTCGCGTACCCTCCGCCCCCGCTCACTCCCATACACTCCACCCCCTCACTCATACATACATATGCACATACTCACTCATACATACTCACACACACACACACGCACTCACACACATACACTCTCACGCACACACAGACCCCACACATACACAAACACACGCATGCGCACACTTAAATACATACACATACTCACTCACACATACATACACATATACTCACTCACACCTACATACACACATCCACAATTACACACATGTGCACCCACACAAACACACACAAAGGCCTACACATTTATGCCCCACACACCCACATACACATGCACCACAGACACACACCTTCACATGCACACATATGCACACACACCCATGCAATCACATGCACACTCACACACATACACCCACATCCTCACTTCCACACACACACACACCCCCACACACACCCACACACATACATATTCTCACTCACACATTGGACCTATAAGTGGACAGAGGTTTCTCAACCCAAAGACCTATTAATTATCACATCAGCAACAGAGTTGAGGCATATGTGAGAAATACATGCCTCCATTGAAAGTCTCCTGAGAAGCTGCTAAGATTTCTGTTGCACAACGGCCAACCCCTTTAATGAGGGTTAAATGTAACAAAGTCTTTGATGCCAATGGAAGGGCTGACTTGGTTGGTAATGCTCCTCATGCAACGTCAAATGCACTTGGTCAAGGGATAAGCAGTTAGACCAATCGATTTCATTCAAAGGTCGGGGATTAAATCAATGAGGAAACAAAGCAACACAAAATGGGAATCTCAGATGACAAGTGAAAGGGAATAACTGACCTACCCCTTCAATTTTGAGTAATCAACCGGCGCGTGATCAGAGGACGTGAAGATTCGGCAAGGCCCTCTTGGCCTATTGAGGCCTATAAAAACAAGGGATTTGTGCTATTTGGGGACACACTTTTTGGTACATTTTTTTGGGGTCACATTGACGTGTGTATACGTGGAGAAGTTCTCTCTTGCACTTGGTGGTTTCAAGCCTATTGCAGGAGCCACTCTGTAGTGTGGATACAGAGGGTAGGCTTCTCAGTGGAGGGCTATGAGCACTATAGTGTAAGAGAGTGCTTTAGATTTTCTTTCTTTTTCGTGAGTCAGTATTGGTGTTAAGCTCTATTCTCTTGAGCAATTCCTTCACCATTTGTATTGATCTCTGTCTATCTGCATAGAGTGCCACGCAGATCTGAGCATTAGTTTTTTTTTTTTTTGAGCATCTTGTAATCATCCGAATCGAATCAAGAAATGTATGGTCTTCCTTGGTCAATTGTTGTTCACATTTTCTGAAGTATGTACCACTTTGTTTGTTATCCACCTGCTCACAGAAATGTTAAAGGGTATACTTCCCTAAAGAGAACCCCCCTTGAGTAGGCGACGTACTGGATGTGTTAATTTTTAATCTCTACTTTGTTAAAAGTGGATACCCCAGTACCTCCTCTATAGTTTGGCACGCACGGTGGGACACTTGCATTTTTGTGAGAGGTATTTTGCCCTATTACATTTGCAAGTAGGTACATGACCCATACACGGGCAGATAAGGAGTCTCTTCGTGTTCGGAGGAGCCTCAACAAGTTAGCAATAACCACGGCTAGTGAGTCTACCTCCCCTTTGCCTTCCCTAAATTTGTCTATTGATTTGGGTGTGACACCATTGTCAAAAGAAGGGTACAGGAGAACTCTAGACTTCTCCTCAGATACGTCAGAAGAAACCCCAGTACAAATGGAGGATCTCTCTCATCTACTCTCCAGATTAAACATCAAATTTCCTACCTTCAAGGGACAAGCTTATGAGGATGCTGATGATCATGTGAGGAGATTCATCTCTTTATGTCGTGGACGAGGTCTGCAGAATAGAGAGGATGCAATGTTGGCACTTTTTCCATCCACATTAGAGGGTCTTGCAGATAAATGGTATAGTCAATATGCAGATGGCCATTTCACTACATGGGAGGCTCTGAAGGCGGCATTCTCATAGACATTCCGACCAAGTGATTCCTCGGAAAGAGCTGTAGACCAACTAGAGAATTTGAAGCTAAGATCAGGTGAATCTTTTCATGAACTTCACACTAGAACAAAAGCACTTGTTGCACGTCTGCCACATGCTCCAGGTGACTTTTTGGTTAAAAAGTGGATAGAGAAGGCTTTGCCCAGGTCATCTCAGCAGAAGCTTCGTGAGTCTCTTAGATTGGATGCCACCCTCAATGATTTTGTTGCAGCGGCATCACGCATTGAAGAAGCAAGGCAACATTTTGAAGGGGACACACAACCAAAGTATGCTGCAGATCTGGATCCTATTGAGCAACTGAGAAGGGAATTGGAAGCATTGAAGATGCAACAAAATCAACAAGAAGAGAAGGTCTTGCCACCACTGCGTCGCACTGATGGTGAAGTAGCCCAAGTTCGCCGAGAGTTAGAAGACTTGAAGACCACTCAGGATATAAGGAGACAAATCTGGTGTACAATTTGTAATAACAATGGACATTCCAATGCTAATTGCCCTATTAAGGTAAGCTGTCAATTTTGTGGAAAAGAGGGTCATGAAGCAAGGGATTGCTACTACCTCAAGGGTACACAGCAGAGAGGTAACCCTCAAAATTTGGATTCATACTATGCTAGTACTTCGAATACATCTAATAGAGAGGAGAATCGGCTTGCAAAGCCTAGGTATAATAGACCTTTGATGTGCTATCGTTGTGGTGAGTACGGCCACATGCAAAACAGGTGTTCTCTTCCAGAAGATGCACCTCCTTGTCAACATTGTCCAGAGGCCAAAGATCATTATACCAAAGATTGCCCAAGAGGTCGTCCTGCTCCAATTCACATGATTGCAGTCTCTCCACATGAAGAAGGAAAAACCACTCAGACTTATGCTGTTTCATCCTCTGCAATGCCCATGATGACTAGAGCTAGACAAGCAGCTGCAACCCAGAGAGATGAACAACAAGGATTTCAGGATAAAGAGGAAGAAAAGGAGTCTGGATGGAAGGACCAAGCAGAAATTGAAGGAGCTTATAATACGATGACTACTTCTCTAAAGGGCCAACCAACAAGTCTGCAAGAAAACACTCAGGAGGTAAACATTGAACAGATCTTGAAAGGTATTCATCACAAGGTTAGTCTATATGAACTTATAAGGATGGATTCAAAAATAAGAAGTGACTTACTAAAGATTATACACTCTCCTCACTTGGTCCAATCACCTAGTATAGATGGTTTCATGGTTGATTTTCCCCCGGCACCCTTAGCAGACTACCAAAGCTCAAGATTATCTGTTTGTATAAAGGATGAAACTCTCACAGGTGTGATCATAGATGGAGGCTCTGGTATCAATTTGATGCCAAATTTCACAATGAAGAAACTGAATTTGAACCCCACCAAAATGGCACCATTTACAGTTACACTAGCAGATCAACATCGGGTTGCGCCTCTTGGCATCATTGAAAAGGTACAGATGATAGTACAAGGTTGCCACTTTGTGTTGGATTTTGTTGTTATTGCACTTCCACAAGAGACTTCCTATCCTTTGCTCCTGGGGAGACCTTGGCTGAGACAAGCAAAAGCTTTGCAAGATTGGGGGAAAAATAAACTATGGATCTCAACAAGCACCAATAGCCAACTGCAACTACACTTGGAAGAAGGATTTGATTCAGGAAAAACTACTAGATATACTGTGGATACTCAGGTAATGCCCTCTATACCCCAAGAAGATGATACATTGTTAAATTGGATGATGGGAAGTGCAGAGTGTTGCATAGTGGAGATCAATGAAATTGAGGAAGAAGTTGCAGATAAGGTAAATGAAGACCACAAGGTATTGGAGAATGAGCAATTTCAGGAAAATACTAGCTTTGAGGAGGCAACCAATATAAAAGTATCGGAGGGAGAAGGTTATGAATTTAAGAGCATAGAAGATCTTCCTTTTGCAAATATACCTCAAGGATGGATGGAAGAACATGTTGCAGAATATAAATTAAAATCCACTCCTGCATATAGTGGAGATGATTTCTCAAACAAGACCAGTCTTGAAACAATGGTTCAAGAAGTAAATTTAGGAAATGAAGAGAACCCTCAAGTAGTCCACTTAGCATCCTGGTTGTGGCATTATCCTCCTTTGCTACAGAAGGTAACTTCTTTGCTTTTTACTTACAAAAGTGTCTTCGCATGGTCCTACAAAGATCTAATAGGGATACCAGAAGAGCTTGGGTTACATCGGATACCCTTAGTTGAGGGAGCCGCGCCAATAAGAAGTAGACCATATCGACTCAATCCGAAATATGCAGAGGCTGTAAAAACAGAAATTACAAAGCTAGAAGAAGCTGGTATAATTGTTCCAGTAGAACATTCCAGGTGGCTTTCTTCCATGGTTATTGTACCCAAGAAAAATAGTGGAAAAATAAGAGTATGTGTTGATTTTCATGCTTTGAATAAAGTGACTGTTCAAGATGGATTTCCTCAGCCCTTCACAGAGCAAGTACTTGAGGAAGTAGCTGGTCACACTTTGTATAGTTTCTTGGATGGTTTTAGTGGCTACAATCAGATAGTGATCCATCCTGACAATAGGGACATAACAGCCTTTGTTACTCCCAGGGGCACTTATGTCTATACTCGAATGGCTTTTGGTTTGAAGGATGCACCAGCTTCATTTAATAGAACGATGTATCTGATATTGGGCAAATGGTTAACAACCTTTCTACGCATTTTCATGGATGACTTTTCAGTATTTTTAGGTACAGATACAAGGGCAGCAGTTCAAGATTTCCATGACCATTTGGAAAATCTAAAAGAAATCTTTGAGAAATGTCTCAAAACAGGTTTGAAATTGAATCCTGATAAATGTCACTTTTTGGTCTCTAAGGGCACTCTTCTTGGACACATAGTATCTGCTGAAGGCATAACTGTTGACCCTGCAAAAGTTACAGCTATTCTTTCCATGCTAATTCCACAAAGCCCAAAGGAAGTGCAAAGTTTCTTGGGCCATGCAGGGTATCACAGAAGATTCATTAGGATGTATTCGGAACTTGGTAAGCCCTTGTCAAGGCTTACCAGCAAAAAGATCCCTTTCTCATGGAGTGCTGAGGCTGACAAAGCATTTTGTGAACTAAAGTTGAGGCTATGTATTGCTCCACTTTTAAGTGTTCCTAATTGGTCATTGGAATTTCATGTGCATACAGATATTAGTCTTCATGCTGTTGGTGCAGTTCTAGCTCAACCATCATCACATAAGGTTGATAGACCTATCTCCTATGCCAGCAGACTACTCAACCAAGCTGAAAGGAATTACAGTACGACGGAAAGAGAAGGTTTGGGTATCGTATTTGCCCTTCAGAAATTCCGACACTATCTCCTTGGTGTACATTTTATTGTTATTTCTGATCATCAGCCCTTGAAGTATTTGATAAACAAGCCTAGAGTAGCTGGAAGGATTTGGAGATGGTTACTCCTATTTCAAGAATTTAATTTTGATATTCATATTAAGCCAGGAAAGGAGCACTACATG
Organism: Ceratopteris richardii; assembly: GCA_020310875.1. NCBI lineage: Eukaryota > Viridiplantae > Streptophyta > Polypodiopsida > Polypodiales > Pteridaceae > Ceratopteris > Ceratopteris richardii. The sequence goes on from CM035420.1 coordinate 107,512,713, forward strand.
GCAGATCAAGTGTCCAGGACGGCAATGAGCGAGGAAGCAACAGGTATCAATGACGAACTGGTCGATAGCAATCTCTTCCTAGTGGCAATTCGGACTAGTTGGTATGATGAAATTCTCCATGTTCTTACTACTGGGAATATCCCAGAACACTTGACACCTGTAGAAAAGAGAAGATTGCTCCTGAAAACCAAAGCATATTCTCTTATAAATGGAAATTTATATAAATACTATCAGGATGATATATTGAGAAGATGTGTCTATCCAGAAGAGGTTAATCTTTTGCTGGACGCTGCACACAATGAAGGACACCTAAAGGGGGAAGAATTGGCTCGTAGAATCATCCACAAAGGGTTATGGTGGCCTCATATTTTCAAGGATGCAATCAAGTTTTCTAAAGAATGCCACATCTGCCAGAGGTGTGCTCCCGTGCCAACCAGATTGAATTTCCAACCATTGGTCATATCTACAGGATGGCTTCCATTTGAACGATGGGGTCTTGATTTCATAGGACCAATTAGCCCAACTGGGCAACCAGGAGGTAAAAAGTATATTTTGATGGCCACATATTATGCCACTAAATGGATAGAGGCTAAAGCTTCTGTGGACTACACGGCTCTGACAGTAGCTAAATTTATGTATAAACGTATTTTCTCAAGATTTGGTTGCCCACTCGAAATTACTAGCGATAGGGGCACACATTTTGTAAATCAATTGCTCCAGTTTATATTTGACAGGTACAAAATCTTCCATAAAAAGTCTTGCGCCTATTACCCAAGAGCAAATGGCCAAGCAGAGAGTTCCAATAAGATTTTGATTGGACTGCTTCGCAAATTATCTTTCGATCATCAAAGCTCCTGGCCGCTAGCACTGATCGGTGCAATTTAAGCTTTCAAAACCACGAAGAGGGGAACCACAGGCAAGACTCCATTTCGGTTAGTATATGGGAAAGAGGCATTGGCACCATTCGAGTTCATTATCAAAAAGGAAATAGGAATCAAATCCATTGGAATTGAACCCCCCATTCAGAGATTGGTGGCATTAGAAGAATACAGAGAAGGGGCAATGCAGAAACTTCTGGTAACACAAGAAGGGCGCAAGAGATTGCATGACAGGTTTCTGAGATCCAATGAAGTTCAGGAAGGGTCCATGGTTTTAGTGCATCAAGTCCCGGCAATTTCAACTAAATGGGCACCCAAATGGACAGGACCATATAAGGTTATCAAGGTATTGCCACATGGCGCAGTGCATCTGGAAGATCTGCAGGGTAGAAGGATTCCTCTGGTCAATATCTCCAGGGTAAAGAAGTATCTCAATTAGGTCAAAATGGAAGCACTTCATTCCTTGTACATACCGTGTTTCTTTACAGTAATTGCAGCATAACTAGATCTCTTTGAAATAAGTAGAATAAGGGAGCAATTGCACCACGGACGGTGCAAAAGCTTGATGTGGGGGTCTGTAGTACCCCTAGGCATGCAGGAGGACTGAAGAAGATAGAAGAGAAAGTCAAGCAATGGAAAGGCAATTGTTTGTAACTTGAAGGCTTGTGATACTTCTTTAGATAAGTAACGGATGTCGAGATTGGGAGAAAAGCTCTTAGATGCCTTGGGCTGTAACTTTAGGGAGTGCTCTGTTCCATTACACGGTCGTATTTGAGTTCTGAGCATCGTCGCTTTCACTTTGGGTGCCTCCTCGATCGATTTGTTTTACTACTCTCTTTCCCCCTCTCCGGTCCTTGTCTTTCTCTCTTTCTCTCTCTTTCTCTCTCTTTCCCTCTCTCCCCCTCCTCTCTCTCTTTTCCCTTCTCTCGGTCCCTCTCCCCCTTCTCCTTTCTTTCTTTCTTTCTTTCTTCCTCTCTCTCTCTATCTCTTTCTCTCTCTTTCTCTCTCTTTCTCTCTCTTTCCCTCTCTCCCCCTCCTCTCTCTCTTTTCCCTTCTCTCAGTCCCTCTCCACCTTCTACTTTCTTTCTTTCTTTCTTTCTTCCTCTCTCTCTCTCTATCTCTTTCTCTCTCTTTTTCTCTCTTTCTCTCTCTTTCCCTCTCTCCCCCTCCTCTCTATCTTTTCCCTTCTCTCGGTTCCTCTCCCCCTTCTCCCTTTCTTCTTTCTTTCTCTCTCTCTCTCTCTCTCTCTCTCTCTCTCTCTCTCTCTCTCTCTCTCTCTCTCTCTCTCTCTCTCTCTCTCTCTCTCTCTCTCTCTCTCTCTCTCTCTCTCTCTCTCTCTCTCTCTTTTCTCTCTCCTCCCCCGCCCCCCCCGTGCCCTCCTTTTCTCTCTCTCTCTCTCTCTCTCTCTCTCTCTCTCTCTCTCTCTCTCTCTCTCTCTCTCTCTCTCTCTCTCTCTCTCTCTCTCTCTCTCTCTCTCTCTCTCTCTCTCTCTCTCTCTCTCTCTCTCTCTCTCTCTCTCTCTCTCTCTCTCTCTCTCTCTCTCTCTCTCTCTCTCTCTCTCTCTCTCTCTCTCTCTCTCTTTTCTCTCTCCTCCCCTGCCCCCGCGTGCCCTCCTTTTCTCTCTCTCTCTCTCTCTCTCTCTCTCTCTCTCTCTCTCTCTCTCTCTCTCTCTCTCTCTCTCTCTCTCTCTCTCTCTCTCTCTCTCTCTCTCTCTCTCTCTCTCTCTCTCTCTCTCTCTCTCTCTCTCTCTCTCTCTCTCTCTCTCTCTCTCTCTCTCTCTCTCTCTCTCTCTCTCTCTCTCTCTCTCTCTCCTCCCCCGCCACCCGGCTGACCCCCCCGCAGGCCCGCCCACCCACCCACCCGCAACCCCGCAGCCCCGCCCACCCACCCGCAATCCCGCCCACCCGCAGCCCCGCACACCCGCCCACCCCGCTGCGTCCCGTGCCCCCCGCCCTGCTCACTCCCTGCCCACCCCCCCCGCAGGCCCGCCCACCCACCCACCCGCAATCCCGCCCACCCGCACCTCCGCACACCTGCCCACCCCGCTGCCTCCGGCACCCCCCGCCCTGCTCACTCCCTGCCACCCCCCGCCCCCTCACCTCACCCCCGCCCCCTCACCTCACCCCCGCCCCCTCACCCACTGTCTCGCGTACCCTCCGCCCCCGCTCACTCCCATACACTCCACCCCCTCACTCATACATACATATGCACATACTCACTCATACATACTCACACACACACGCACTCACACACATACACTCTCACGCACACACAGACCCCACACATACACAAACACACGCATGCGCACACTTAAATACATACACATACTCACTCACACATACATACACATATACTCACTCACACCTACATACACACATCCACAATTACACACATGTGCACCCACACAAACACACACAAAGGCCTACACATTTATGCCCCACACACCCACATACACATGCACCACAGACACACACCTTCACATGCACACATATGCACACACACCCATGCAATCACATGCACACTCACACACATACACCCACATCCTCACTTCCACACACACACACACCCACACACACCCACACACATACATATTCTCACTCACACATTGGACCTATAAGTGGACAGAGGTTTCTGAACCCAAAGACCTATTAATTATCACATCAGCAACAGAGTCGAGGCATATGTGAGAAATACATGCCTCCATTGAAAGTCTCCTGAGAAGCTGCTAAGATTTCTGTTGCACAACGGCCAACCCCTTCAATGAGGGTTAAATGTAACAAAGTCTTTGATGCCAATGGAATGGCTGACTTGGTTGGTAATGCTGCTCATGCAACGTCAAATGCACTTGGTCAAGGGATAAGCAGTTAGACCAATCGACTTCATTCAAAGGTCGGGGATTAAATCAGTGAGGAAACAAAACAACACAAAATGGGAATCTCAGATGACAAGTGAAAGGGAATAATTGACCTACCCCTTCAATTTTGGGTAATCAACCGGCGCATGATCAGAGGACGTGAAGATTCGGCAAGGCCCTCTTGGCCTATTGAGGCCTATAAAAACAAGGGATTTGTGCTATTTGGGGACACACTTTTTGGTACATTTTTTTGGGGTCACATTGACGTGTGTATATGTGGAGAAGTTCTCTCTTGCACTTGGTGGTTTCAAGGCTATTGCAGGAGCCACTCTATAGTGTGGATACAGAGGGTAGGCTTCTCAGTGGAGGGCTATGAGCACTATAGTGTAAGAGAGTGCTTTAGATTTTCTTTCTTTTCCGTGAGTCAGTATTGGTGTTAAGCTCTATTCTTTTAAGCAATTCCTTCACCATTTGTATTAATCTCTGTCTATCTGCATAGAGTGCCACGCAGATCTGAGCATTAGTTTTTTTTTTTTTTTTTTTTTTGTTGAGCATTTCCTTGACAAATCTTGTAATCATCCGAATCGAATCAAGAAATGTATGGTCTTCCTTGGTCAATTGTTGTTCACATTTTCTGAAGTATGTACCACTTTTTTTGTTATCCACCTGCTCACAGAAATGTTAAAGGGTATACTTCCCTAAAGAGAACCCCCCTTGAGTAGGTGACGTACTGGATGTGTTAATTTTTAATCTCTACTTTGTTAAAAGTGGATACCCCAGTACCTCCTCTACAGTTTGGCACGCACGGTGGGACACTTGCATTTTTGTGAGAGGTATTTTGCCCTATTACATTTGCAAGTAGGTACATGACCCATACACGGGCAGATAAGGAGTCTCTTCGTGTTCAGAGGAGCCTCAACAAGTTAGCAATAACCACGGCTAGTGAGTCTACCTCCCCTTTGCCTTCCCTAAATTTGTCTATTGATTTGGGTGCGACACCATTGTCAAAAGAAGGGTACAGGAGAACTCTAGACTTCTCCTCAGATACGTCAGAAGAAACCCCAGTACAAATGGAGGATCTCTCTCATCTACTCTCCAGATTAAACATCAAATTTCCTACCTTCAAGGGACAAGCTCATGAGGATGCTGATGATCATGTGAGGAGATTCATCTCTTTATGTCGTGGACGAGGTCTGCAGAATAGAGAGGATGCAATGTTGGTACTTTTTCCATCCACATTAGAGGGTCTTGCAGATAAATGGTATAGTCAATATGGAGATGGCCATTTCACTACATGGGAGGCTCTGAAGGCGGCATTCTCACAGACATTCCGACCAAGTGATTCCTCGGAAAGAGCTGTAGACCAACTAGAGAATTTGAAGCTAAGATCAGGTGAATCTTTTCATGAGCTTCACACTAGAACAAAAGCACTTGTTGCACGTCTGCCACATGCTCCAGGTGACTTTTTGGTTAAAAAGTGGATAGAGAAGGCTCTGCCCAGGTCATCTCAGCAGAAGCTTCGTGAGTCTCTTAGATTGGATGCCACCCTCAATGATTTTGTTGCAGCGGCATCACGCATTGAAGAAGCAAGGCAACATTTTGAAGGGGACACACAACCAAAGTATGCTGCAGATCTGGATCCTATCGAGCAACTGAGAAGGGAATTGGAAGCATTGAAGATGCAACAAAATCAACAAGAAGAGAAGGTCTTGCCACCACTGCGTCGCACTGATGGTGAAGTAGCCCAACTTCGCCGAGAGTTAGAAGACTTGAAGACCACTCAGGATATAAGGAGACAAATCTGGTGTACAATCTGTAATAACAATGGACATTCCAATTTCTAATTGCACTATTAAGGTAAGCTGTCAATTTTGTGGAAAAGAGGGTCATGAAGCAAGGGATTGCTACTACCTCAAGGGTACACAGCAGAGAAGTAACCCTCAAAATTTGGATTCATACTATGCTAGTACTTCGAATACATCTAATAGAGAGGAGAATCGGCTTGCAAAGCCTAGGTATAATAGACCTTTGATGTGCTATCGTTGTGGTGAGTACGGCCACATGCAAAACAGGTGTTCTCTTCCAGAAGATGCACCTCCTTGTCAACATTGTCCAGAGGCCAAGGATCATTATACCAAAGATTGCCCAAGAGGTCGTCCTGCTCCAATTCACATGATTGCAGTCTCTCCACATGAAGAAGGAAAAACCACTCAGACTTATGCTGTTTCATCCTCTACAATGCCCATGATGACTAGAGCTAGACAAGCAGCTGCAACCTAGAGAGATGAACAACAAGGATTTCAGGATAAAGAGGAAGAAAAGGAGTCTGGATGGAAGGACCAAGCAGAAATTGAAGGAGCTTATAATACGATGACTACTTCTGTAAAGGGCCAACCAACAAGTCTGCAAGAAAACACTCAGGAGGTAAACATTGAACAGATCTTGAAAGGTATTCATCACAAGGTTAGTCTATATGAACTTATAAGGATGGATTCAAAAATAAGAAGTGACTTACTGAAGATTATACACTCTGCTCACTTGGTCCAATCACCTAGTATAGATGGTTTCATGGTTGATTTTCCCCCGGCACCCTTAGCATACTACCAAAGCTCAAGATTATCTGTTTGTATAAAGGATGAAACTCTCACAGGTGTGATCATAGATGGAGGCTCTGGTATCAATTTGATGCCAGATTTCACAATGAAGAAACTGAATTTGAACCCCACCAAAATGGCACCATTTACAGTTACACTAGCAGATCAACATCGGGTTGCGCCTCTTGGCATCATTGAAAAGGTACGGATGATAGTACAAGGTTGCCACTTTGTGTTGGATTTTTTTGTTATTGCACTTCCACAAGAGACTTCCTATCCTTTGCTCCTGGGGAGACCTTGGCTGAGACAAGCAAAAGCTTTGCAAGATTGGGGGAAAAATAAACTATGGATTTCAACAAGCACCAATAGCCAACTGCAACTACACTTGGAAGAAGGATTTGATTCAAGAAAAACTACTAGAGATACTGTGGATACTCAGGTAATGCCCTCTATACTCCAAGAAGATGATACATTGTTAAATTGGATGATGGGAAGTGCAGAGTGTTGCACAGTGGAGATCAATGAAATTGAGGAAGAAGTTGCAGATAAGGTAAATGAAGACCACAAGGTATTGGAGAATGAGCAATTTCAAGAAAATACTAGCTTTGAGGAGGCAACCAATATAAAAGTATCGGAGGGAGAAGGTTATGAATTTAAGAGCAGAGAAGATCTTCCTTTTGCAGATATATCTCAAGGATGGATGGAAGAACATGTTGCAGAATATAAATTAAAATCCAGTCCTGCATATAGTGGAGATGATTTCTCAAACAAGACCAGTCCTGAAACAATGGTTCAAGAAGTAAATTTAGGAAATGAAGAGAACCCTCAAGTAGTCCACTTAGCATCCTGGTTGTGGCATTATCCTCCTTTGCTACAGAAGGTAACTTCTTTGCTTTTTACTTACAAAAGTGTCTTCGCATGGTCCTACAAAGATCTAATAGGGATACTAGAAGAGCTTGGGCTACATCGGATACCCTTAGTTGAGGGAGCCGCGCCAATAAGAAGTAGACCATATCGACTCAATCCGAAATATGCAGAGGCTGTAAAAATAGAAATTACAAAGCTAGAAGAAGCTGGTATAATTGTTCCAGTAGAACATTCCAGGTGGCTTTCTTCCATGGTTATTGTACCCAAGAAAAATAGTGGAAAAATAAGAGTATGTGTTGATTTTCGTGCTTTGAATAAAGTGACTGTTCAAGATGGATTTCCTCAGCCCTTCACAGAGCAAGTACTTGAGGAAGTAGCTGGTCACACTTTGTATAGTTTCTTGGATGGTTTTAGTGGCTACAATCAGATAGTAATCCATCCTGACGATAGGGACGAAACAGCCTTTGTTACTCCCTAGGGCACTTATGTCTATACTCGAATGGCTTTTGGTTTGAAGAATGGACCAGCTTCATTTAATAGAACGATGTATCTGATATTGGGCAAATGGTTAACAACCTTTCTACGCATTTTCATGGATGACTTTTCGGTATTTTCAGGTACAGATAGAAGGGCAGCAGTTCAAGATTTCCATGACCATTTGGAAAATCTAAAAGAAATCTTTGAGCAATGTCTTAAAACAGGTTTGAAATTGAATCCTGATAAATGTCACTTTTTGGTCTCTAAGGGCACTCTTCTTGGACACATAGTATCTGCTGAAGGCATAACTGTTGACCCTGCAAAAGTTACAGCTATTCTTTCCATGCCAATTCCACAAAGCCCAAAGGAAGTGCAAAGTTTCTTGGGCCATGCAGGGTATCACAGAAGATTCATTAGGATGTATTCGGAAATTGGTAAGCCCTTGTCAAGGCTTACCAGCAAAAAGATCCCTTTCTCATGGAGTGCTGAAGCTGACAAATCATTTTGTGAACTAAAGTTGAGGCTATGTACTGCTCCACTTTTAAGTGTTCCTAATTGGTCATTGGAATTTCATGTGCATACAGATGCTAGACTTCATGCTGTTGGTGCAGTTCTAGCTCAACCATCATCACATAAGGTTGATAGACCTATCTCCTATGCCAGCAGACTACTCAACCAAGCTGAAAGGAATTACAGTACGACGGAAAGAGAAGGTTTGGGTATCGTATTTGCCCTTCAGAAATTCCGACACTATCTCCTTGGTGTACATTTTATTGTTATTTCTGATCATCAGCCCTTGAAGTATTTGATAAACAAGCCTAGAGTAGCTGGAAGGATTTGGAGATGGTTACTCCTATTTGAAGAATTTAATTTTGATATTCATATTAAGCCAGGAAAGGAGCAGTACATGGCAGATCAAGTGTCCAGGACGGCAATGAGCGAGGAAGCAACAGGTATCAATGACGAACTGGTCGATAGCAATCTCTTCCTAGTGGCAATTCGGACTGGTTGGTATGATGAAATTCTCCATGTTCTTACTACTGGGAATATCCCTGAACACTTGACACCTGTAGAAAAGAGAAGATTGCTCCTAAAAACCAAAGCATATTCTCTTATAAATGGAAATTTATATAAATACGTTCAGGATGATATATTGAGAAGATGTGTCTATCCAGAAGAGGTAAATCTTTTGCTGGAGGCTGCACACAATGAAGGACACCTAAAGGGGGAAGAATTGGCTCGTAGAATCATCCACAAAGGGTTATGGTGGCCTCATATTTTCAAGGATGCAATCAAGTTTTCTAAAGAATGCCACATCTGCCAGAGGTGTGCTCCCACGCCAACCAGATTGAATTTCCAACCATTGGTCATATCTACAGGATGGCTTCCATTTGAACGATGGGGTCTTGATTTCATAGGACCAATTAGCCCAACTGGGCAACCAGGAGGTAAAAAGTATATTTTGATGGCCACATATTATGCCACTAAATGGATAGAGGCTAAAGCTTCTGTGGACTACACGGCTCTGACAGTAGCTAAATTTATGTATAAACGTATTTTCTCAAGATTTGGTTGCCCACTGGAAATTACTAGCGATAGGGGCACACATTTTGTAAATCAATTGCTCCAGTTTATATTTGACAGGTACAAAATCTTCCATAAAAAGTCTTGCGCCTATTACCCAAGAGCAAATGGCCAAGCAGAGAGTTCCAATAAGATTTTGATTGGACTGCTTCGCAAATTATCTTTCGATCATCAAAGCTCCTGGCCGCTAGCACTGATCGGTGCAATTTGGGCTTTCAAAACCACGAAGAGGGGAACCACAGGCGAGACTCCATTTCGGTTAGTATATGGGAAAGAGGCATTGGCACCATTCGAGTTCATTATCAAAAAGGAAATAGGAATCAAAACCATTGGAATTGAACCCCCCATTCAGAGATTGGTGGCATTAGAAGAATACAGAGAAGGGGCAATGCAGAAACTTCTGGTAACACAAGAAGGGCGCAAGAGATTGCATGACAGGTTTCTGAGATCCAATGAAGTTCAGGAAGGGTCCATGGTTTTAGTGCATGAAGTCCCGACAATTTCAACTAAATTGGCACCCAAATGGATAGGACCATATAAGGTTATCAAGGTATTGCCACATGGTGCAGTGCATCTGGAAGATCTGCAGGGTAGAAGGATTCCTCTGGTCAATATCTCCAGGGTAAAGAAGTATCTCAATTAGGTCAAAATGGAAGCACTTCATTCCTTGTACATACCGTGTTTCTTTACAGTAATTGCAGCATAACTAGATCTCTTTGAAATAAGTAGAATAAGGGAGAAATTGCACCAGGGATGGTGCAAAAGCTTGATGTGGGGGTTTGTAGTACCCCTAGGCATGCAGGAGGACTGAAGAAGATAGAAGAGAAAGTCAAGCAATGGAAAGGCAATTGTTTGTAACTTGAAGGCTTGTGATACTTCTTTAGATAAGTAACGGTTGCCGAGATTGGGAGAAAAGCTCTCAGATGCCTTGGGCTGTAACTTCAGGGAGTGCTCTGTTCCATTACACGGTCGTATTTGAGTTCTGAGCATCGTCGCTTTCACTTTGGGTGCCTCCTCGATCGATTTGTTTTACTACTCTCTTTCCCCCTCTCCGGTCCTTGTCTTTCTCTCTTTCTCTCTCTTTCTCTCTCTTTCCCTCTCTCCCCCTCCTCTCTCTCTTTTCCCTTCTCTCGGTCCCTCTCCCCCTTCTCCTTTCTTTCTTTCTTTCTTTCTTCCTCTCTCTCTCTCTATCTCTTTCTCTCTCTTTCTCTCTCTTTCTCTCTCTTTCCCTCTCTCCCCCTCCTCTCTCTCTTTTCCCTTCTCTCGGTCCCTCTCCCCCTTCTACTTTCTTTCTTTCTTTCTTTCTTCCTCTCTCTCTCTCTATCTCTTTCTCTCTCTTTTTCTCTCTTTCTCTCTCTTTCCCTCTCTCCCCCTCCTCTCTCTCTTTTCCCTTCTCTCGGTCCCTCTCCCCCTTCTCCCTTTCTTCTTTCTTTCTCTCTCTCTCTCTCTCTCTCTCTCTCTCTCTCTCTCTCTCTCTCTCTCTCTCTCTCTCTCTCTCTCTCTCTCTCTCTCTCTCTCTTCTCTCTCCTCCCCCGCCCCCGTGTGCCCTCCTTTTCTCTCTCTCTCTCTTTCTCTCTCTCTCTCTCTCTCTCTCTCTCTCTCTCTCTCTCTCTCTCTCTCTCTCTCTCTCTCTCTCTCTCTCTCTCTCTCTCTCTTTTCTCTCTCCTCCCCCGCCCCCGTTGTGGTAGAGATTCGCAAACCAAGCTTATGAATTGATCAAATGTAATAAATCAAAGGTTTGACAAAGGCATGTATAAATCAAATCAGATAACTCTTTATGCTTACCTTGGAGTTTGCAATGGTAAGAAGAAAAGAATTATTGGAAGGAGACAAATGACACATTTGATATTGGTAAAAGACTTTCTTGTTCATAGATCTTATTGCATATGGATGCTTGAAACACATTATTTTCGTTTCTTTGTGATTAAACGGTATGATATTGACTCATAAGTGTACCTGCAACGAAAGTAAGTATGAAGTGCATTCATGCGTCTTTGGTATTTTATGCATCCGAGTGCATGTAAATAGAGTCAGAATTCCCTAATATGTGGGTGGATATGAATACATATATGTAAATGCATTTACGCATGAGAGGAGTAATTTTGAGTGTGTCAACTATGATGTTGTACATATGTACATACATATGCATTAGCATATATATGTGACGTGTGTTCATCATAAGTGTGCATGTATGTTAGTGTGTAATGTGGATATGCATGCACGTGCATGGCAAAAGTATGTGCATTCGTGTACATGAAAATGTATGAGCATAAGAAAGTTTGTTTCTATACAAATGTATGGGCATGTATGTGCGCATGTGTATATGGTTGTATATGCATTAAGGTGTACGTCAAGATGCGTCAGTTTTAGGAAAGGAAACATGTGGCAATAGCGGAGAAAAAAGGAATCCCAAAATGGAGGGCAGTCGGGGATTGAGGCATGCAGGAAGACAACGGATGATGGGGGACATGTGGAGTAGCTTCTATGTCGAGTGTCATGAGGAATGTGGAGAGGGAGAACAAAAAAGACATTGACTGATCGAGGACGGGGAGGTGTCGCTGGCAGGTGCAGATGGTCGGGATATAGGTCATTGTGTTGCAGGGGTGTTAACGCTCATGAGCACACACTTGTGTCGAGAAACATAAGGGCTTCTGGTCCTAGGGGAGATCCATGTCAGAAAACAGCAAGATGATTTGCGGTGAAGAATGTTTTGTGCAACTTGATTCCTCATGTCAATGAAGAGGGTGTTCGAAAGGTCCAGGATTTCTTCATAGGATAGGGATACTGAGGAGCCAGAACAAGTGATGAAAATACCGTTGGCTAGGTCCTTGAAGAAACAGCTTGTCGATGACTGGGAGTTCATAACTCAGCTTGGAAAGGTTTGTGCAGACTTTAATTATGTTATTAGTGGCTTTGATTATACGTTCACGTAAGAGAAGAGAATCTAAGGAAGTTTATGTAGCACTGCAGCGTGTCCTTATGTTTATCTTATCTCAGGATTATTTGTAGGCTTGCTTTCGTCATGTAGTCACTAGTTATATTTTTTATTGAACAAGATGACTATTTAAGAAGATAAATGACAGTTCTGCTTTATAATTACTCATTTGTATAATCTGGAGCCTGAAGGAAATGAAAAAGCAGCGAATAATGGTATGGATCCCAGTTGGTAAATTAATGTGAAAATGGACCATTGTTTCTGTGTATTCAATGTCTAGTAGCATGTGTTCCAGCAATGTGTTTTGGCTTTGCATTTCGAATTCTTCTCGATCCCAGTCTTTCTGTTTGATTACACACTTGTGTCTGGTCGAGTTCTTCACTTACTTACGTGCAGAGTGATTTATATAATGGACAGTTCAGTGTGTGTGTGTGTGTGTTTTTTTCTATTTATATATTTGTTCATAAGTATGGCTGACTTCGGAGTTCCACAGTCCCACGGGCCACTATCCATAACCCCAGCCTCCACCATAGTCGAAACTGAACACTTAATGCAGACCTCAAGCTCTGAGAGGGGTGAAATACGGCTCATCATTCCAGTTAACCACTGTATGTAGCGATTGTAGCGATGGAATCCTATGTGGATCGTCGGTTCGTGGTTAAACACTCATTCAGGTCTTCCGTACTGAAAGCAGTCTTTAGAATTCAAGGTGATTGCGCGAGACCCTGATACCCATATGGGTTCTCTTGCTCTTCACAATTAGTTTGCAAATCGTGCACCATGGCTGCATCTAGTTTTGTCAAATATTTACAGGATTTGCAGACTAAGCAAGCTCCAAGATATTGAGCTCATAACTGATAGAATGATATGCAGAGTTACAATGAATTCCATGGTCGTGAACGCGTCTCGTCTTGGGTAGAGAGGAAATATTCTTTTCGGAATGTCTTCGAATCAATTGGGAGAAACACATGTATGTGGACATGGAGCCTGGTAGTTAGATGCTGGCATGCTGCTGCATGGAATGTGCTCATGACCGGAACTCGAGAATCATAGAAATTTGCCCACGTAATTGTGAACGCTAGCGGCGCGTAGGGAAAACAAATTTAGATTCCTCAACGGAGAAATAATTCAGATGGAGGTAATAAAACTGAGCATTTCTGGGTTAGGCTTTATTCAAACCAGAGAAACAAAGGTATAATTGTAACATCAGACCAAATTGTCTATATTTCCTAAAACAGATCACTCTTTATTGCATATTAACACAATCTTTAAATTTTCTACATGTCTCCAGAACAATCACTATAGTTCACCTGCAGGATACCGGTCATTTTGTGCACTCATCTCTCTCTGACACACACACGCGTACGCATATGCATATCGGAAAGCTCCTTTCGAAGTTGTATACTCATCGATTGGTCTCTCCTCCCGCTTTTAGAGGCTTATATATGCATGGGAACTAACCGCTGGATCATCTACAATTAGATAGTGCGAAGTTTTGAAATATTTCTTCATAAGCACTCTATAACTATGATCGTCCCTTATGAAGACCGCAGCATCGCAGAACGAAGGAAACCCTGATACGGCTATGAATAGAAACTGTTCATTTTTCTAGAACCTAGCTATTCCAATGGAAAACATTAAGCTTTAAGAAATAAACTATCGACCATGGCTATATGAGCAAGCCTTGAAAATATTGATATGTCTGATTTTCTTCACTCATAAGAATCCTACGGTTAGCTTCTTAGAGACTCGCTTTTCCCTCCTTGTCACGAACTCCACGACATACCTGGTGAACCCGACGTGAAAGGAGGGGGTGAGTGAGTTATAGAGCCACAAAGATTAACATAATCAAAATGGAAGAAATCCTAGTTCAATTCCTACGATTTCAAGAAGAAGATAGGCGTCAAAAAGCCATCCAATCACTTCATGAACGTCTAGTCAATCGGTGTGGCTTTTTCAATGGAAAGAATGTCTCAAAGTTCTGCAAAGAATATGAACTGGAGGCCAAAAATCTAGGTGTCGGATTAAGTCCGATGACGGAAAAAGAATTATGTGAAAACTTTATCTATGTGTCAGATTACGATGTGCGAGACCAAATAATGCAAATAAATCAAACGACATGGTCCCAATACAAAGTGACACTCCTCAAGCAGTTTATGCTAGAGGATCTTGATAAAGTAACTCGTAGATCTTTCCTGAGGTGGGTTCATATGCCCAAAGACCAACCAATTCTTGAGATCAAAGAAGAGTTTGAGCGACAATATGATGATCTTTCTGAGCACGATAAGAGGTGCATAAGTCATGAAAGGGTGTCGTTGTTTCTTCGAACAATCGATGTTAATGCCCGAGAAGAACTAATTCCACTTCTACAAGATATGGACTCCGACTCAGGACTCACAGAGGATTGGATGCTCGTCCATGAAGCTATGATGAAATACGTAAAGAAACAACAAACAATTGAGAAATTTTTAAATGATTGGAGAACAGATCTTCAAACAGATGAAAATTATAACCATGTTCCAAGAATTTTACCAATCGTGGATAATGTTCAAGTCCATGAGGTTGTAGAGACCCCATTTGGGCATGAAGTAGATATACATGGGCTTGATATCCATAGTGATGATGGGAAATATGAAGAAACTTCTAAAAATGCGATTGATGTAACCTCAAAGGTTACAAGGTACCAAGAGCCCCTAGACTTCTTTAGAATGATTACATCTTTAGGTGCCATAAGTGGACAAAAGCCAAAGATGGGAGGATCAAAGGAGCAAGTGGAAGCTAATCAAAATCAAACCAAACTAAACCAACATCAAACCAAACAAACAACAAACATAAAACAAAACAACAACCAACAAAACCCAACAAGTAAACAAGATGAAGCTTCCCCTACTCCGATAAACTCCTCACATCGAATAAAAGATAGTCAAATAAATCAAGAAACATATCAAGATGCAAACAAAGAGATAGAGATATCTAGAAGGCTCATAGGTGACCAAATGGAGATAAAAGATGAGATACAAATAGAGAACCTAATAAATATGTCTGAAGATCAAGCTCGAGATGCATCCTTACGTGATGACATCGGGCAAGATGTGGAGTATGATTGGATGTCACTTGATGGTGATGATCCCCTTCTAACACAAGATTCGGATAGAACTTCTGATCTAATGATTGAATTACATGAAGGAACTCCCATGGAACATGATGTTGAATCTAAGGACCTGTCAATAAAGGATCCGATGGGTAAGAAAATGGATATGCAGGAATCCACATTATACATGCATACAGAAATGCAAGAAAATGAGCTTACTTATATGAAGGAGGAAATGCAAATAATGAGTCCTCTAGAGGTTGAAATGTGTGATGACGAAGATGAGTATGATGCTAATCTAGAGGATGTACAAATGATAAGTCCTCTAGATAGTGATATGTATGGCGATGGTGATAAGCATGATCCTAATCCTACCGATAGTCTAGATCAAGATCAAGATACTGATATTTTTTTGAGCGATGTCACATTGGACAAAGATCCTACACATAAAAAAGAGGATAAGTTGGATGGAGTTCAAAATAATGATATGTATGTAAATGATGCCACATTCCATGAAGAGAGAAATATGAATGAACATGAGGAGAATGAGAAAATACCATTGATCATTCCTCTAAATACTGATATGTATGTAAAAAATAATCATGTTGAGTTGAGTCCACACGTTGAAGAAATTGAGCATGAAGTGGCAGATGAAATGTTTATTATGACATATGATAAATCTGATGTGTGTATTGCATCGAAGGATATTCAATATAAAACTATTAAGTCAAACAATTGCATTGATAAAGTTCGAGCTGATTTGGATGCATATGTTGAGATTCTCATACATGATGAGATTCTTGAGCAAGAATCAGTGATTGAAGAATCAATGCTTGAAGAAGGTGGACTAAGTACATCCTCAGAAGAGAACGAGAAAGAATTGATGGAGATGGATGTAGAATCCTATGATGGCATTTTGGATAAAGAAGTTGAAGATCAAGATTTTGTTGATTATGAGGATATGGATTCTCTTCATGTTGAAGGAGAGATGATTTGGGATCATACCAATGATGAAGAATTCTTGGAAAGACTAGAGAAAGAAGCAGATACCATAATTGCTGGGGGTCAAGTAGAAAGGAATCATGATAGATTGGAAGACAAAAATGATTATATATTATCATCCGAGCATGATGTTCACTTCTACTTGATGAGGGAATCCAATGAATCTACTCGAAACTCTCGTTCCAATGAAGAGACAGGTTTAATTCAAGATGATACAAGTAGAGAAATTTCCCCAAATGACTTCAAACGTGAAATGGATGAAAATGAATCCTTAAAGGAACTTTTTGAAGATGGCTTAAGCTCATTAAAAATGAAAACTCTATATTTTTGTGCTCTTGATTTGTCCAGAGTAATCCCATATTATGCAAGCGAGAGTATTATAAATAAAGACAACTATCCTCAAATGATTGAAACATGGGTTTCCAAATTTTCTAAGAGTTATGTATACCAAACAAGCCACCAAGAGATGGACAAGAAAATGAAGTGGCTTGTATACATATCTAACTTATTTAAGAATGCTACCTTGATTGATGCAGTTCAGAGATGGCTTCTTTTCAAGCACAGTTTCTTTGGTGAGTATGTTTTAAAGAAGGTGAGATTGAAGGAAGAATCTTTTTCAATAAAATTCCATAAAGCTTAAAGGAATGTTTTTGTAAATAGGAATGGATATATCTTATGTTTTTGCTTTGATTTGAAGAAAGAAACAGGAATCAAATCAATACATTGAAGATAGTGACTCAGAATGAAACAAGAAGAGGAGATTGGATGCGACAAGCTCAAGCGGCTTCTGACTTCATACTGGTGAGATGTTATCACTTCAGTTTTTTCTTCTCTCTTGTATATGTGTATATAAAAAGACTGCATGATTAAGCATATAATGCACATAGAAACGTATAAATAAGAAAATTAAGTAGAACAAAAATCTCGTGCCACTAATTAGATTACATGTAATGTATAAGGACCAGGATTATATGAGTAAGATTAGAAGATGGACTAGAACTTTCGAGAGCAAGACCTAGGAAGGTGAAGGGAAGACCTAGACTAAGTATCTGTATATAGTAGTGTTTACGAGCACTTGATGAGTGAGACACTTCGACTTCTACTCTTGATCTCTCATCTGACCTAATCTTCAGACAGATTATATATTGAAGAAAAGAATTCTTATACCAGCCAGCTATCTATGTGTATGTGTATGTGTTGTTGGGTGCTGCGATGAGCTAGTAGGCGGGTGGAACTACCTTGGTCGGGTGATCAGGGCCACGAGCTGACGCTAGTTGTGTCGTATGGCCTAACCTACATGTTGTTATGCGCTCATACGGGTTGATAGGCGGGTGGAGTCACTCTGACCGGGTGGTCAGAGCCACGAGCTGACGTTGATTTCGTATGAGGCTGACATTGTGAATCGTGCGCTATGTCGGGTCGGTAGATGGGTGGGCTAAACCTGGCCGGGTGGTCAGGTCCACGAATCGCATCCGATTTCGACATAGGCCGAAAAGTGTGGAAAAATAAATATATAAAAATAAAAGCAAAGATATAAAGGTTGAGCTGGGATAAAGAATTAAAATAAAGAAAAATAGAATAAAAATATGAGAAAAATAAGGAAAGGATCTGAAGGGGCTTCAGGTGATAGAAGATCAATAGGGAAGCCAGAAGCGAGTTTCATAAATCGAGTTAGTAAAGACTGGTATATGCAAATGCTTCGGATAGGCTACTAGATCTGACCGGGTCGAGTTAACGAGAGAGCTAAGAAGTTTTCGAATTACTCATATGATTTCTAGTCTGAGTGCACTAGTGTATTCTGATATGTTGTATAGGATGCTTTTGTCTACCTTCTTTTCTTGATTTATGCTAAGTTTAATGCATATTCAGATTTCATGCATCCAGTTGAAATTTCTTTAAGTCCTGTTTATATGCTATGACTACTTGATCCTTGCTTGTGTTTGATGTTATGTATGCAGGTTGGCGCATCCGGAGGATGCACAGGTTCAGAGGGGGTGGATGTGGTAGAGATTCGCAAACCAAGCTTATGAATTGATCAAATGTAATAAATCAAAGGTTTGACAAAGGCATGTATAAATCAAATCAGATAACTCTTTGTGCTTACCTTGGAGTTTGCAATGGTAAGAAGAAAAGAATTATTGGAAGGAGACAAATGACACATTTGATATTGGTAAAAGACTTTCTTGTTCATAGATCTTATTGCATATGGATGCTTGAAACACATTATTTTCGTTTCTTTGTGATTAAACGGTATGATATTGACTCATAAGTGTACCTGCAACGAAAGTAAGTATGAAGTGCATTCATGCGTCTTTGGTATTTTATGCATCCGAGTGCATGTAAATAGAGTCAGAATTCCCTAATATGTGGGTGGATATGAATACATATATGTAAATGCATTTACGCATGAGAGGAGTAATTTTGAGTGTGTCAACTATGATGTTGTACATATGTACATACATATGCATTAGCATATATATGTGACGTGTGTTCATCATAAGTGTGCATGTATGTTAGTGTGTAATGTGGATATGCATGCACGTGCATGGCAAAAGTATGTGCATTCGTGTACATGAAAATGTATGAGCATAAGAAAGTTTGTTTCTATACAAATGTATGGGCATGTATGTGCGCATGTGTATATGGTTGTATATGCATTAAGGTGTACGTCAAGATGCGTCAGTTTTAGGAAAGGAAACATGTGGCAATAGCGGAGAAAAAAGGAATCCCAAAATGGAGGGCAGTCGGGGATTGAGGCATGCAGGAAGACAACGGATGATGGGGGACACGTGGAGTAGCTTCTATGTCGAGTGTCATGAGGAATGCGGAGAGGGAGAACAAAAAAGACATTGACTGATCGAGGACGCGGAGGTGTCGCTGGCAGGTGCAGATGGTCGGGATATAGGTCATTGTGTTGCAGGGGTGTTAACGCTCATGAGCACACACTTGTGTCGAGAAACATAAGGGCTTCTGGTCCTAGGGGAGATCCATGTCAGAAAACAGCAAGATGATTTGCGGTGAAGAATGTTTTGTGCAACTTGATTCCTCATGTCAATGAAGAGGGTGTTCGAAAGGTCCAGGATTTCTTCATAGGATAGGGATACTGAGGAGCCAGAACAAGTGATGAAAATACCGTTGGCTAGGTCCTTGAAGAAACAGCTTGTCGATGACTGGGAGTTCATAACTCAGCTTGGAAAGGTTTGTGCAGACTTTAATTATGTTATTAGTGGCTTTGATTATACGTTCACGTAAGAGAAGAGAATCTAAGGAAGTTTATGTAGCACTGCAGCATGTCCTTATGTTTATCTTATCTCAGGATTATTTGTAGGCTTGCTTTCGTCATGTAGTCACTAGTTATATTTTTTATTGAACAAGATGACTATTTAAGAAGATAAATGACAGTTCTGCTTTATAATTACTCATTTGTATAATCTGGAGCCTGAAGGAAATGAAAAAGCAGCGAATAATGGTATGGATCCCAGTTGGTAAATTAATGTGAAAATGGACCATTGTTTCTGTGTATTCAATGTCTAGTAGCATGTGTTCCAGCAATGTGTTTTGGCTTTGCATTTCGAATTCTTCTCGATCCCAGTCTTTTCTGTTTGATTACACACTTGTGTCTGGTCGAGTTCTTCACTTACTTACGTGCAGAGTGATTTATATAATGGACAGTTCAGTGTGTGTGTGTGTGTGTTTTTTTCTATTTATATATTTGTTCATAAGTATGGCTGACTTCGGAGTTCCACAGTCCCACGGGCCACTATCCATAACCCCAGCCTCCACCATAGTCGAAACTGAACACTTAATGCAGACCTCAAGCTCTGAGAGGGGTGAAATACGGCTCATCATTCCAGTTAACCACTGTATGTAGCGATTGTAGCGATGGAATCCTATGTGGATCGTCGGTTTGTGGTTAAACACTCATTCAGGTCTTCCGTACTGAAAGCAGTCTTTAGAATTCAAGGTGATTGCGCGAGACCCTGATACCCATATGGGTTCTCTTGCTCTTCACAATTAGTTTGCAAATCGTGCACCATGGCTGCATCTAGTTTTGTCAAATATTTACAGGATTTGCAGACTAAGCAAGCTCCAAGATATTGAGCTCATAACTGATAGAATGATATGCAGAGTTACAATGAATTCCATGGTCGTGAACGCGTCTCGTCTTGGGTAGAGAGGAAATATTCTTTTCGGAATGTCTTCGAATCAATTGGGAGAAACACATGTATGTGGACATGGAGCCTGGTAGTTAGATGCTGGCATGCTGCTGCATGGAATGTGCTCATGACCGGAACTCGAGAATCATAGAAATTTGCCCACGTAATTGTGAACGCTAGCGGCGCGTAGGGAAAACAAATTTAGATTCCTCAACGGAGAAATAATTCAGATGGAGGTAATAAAACTGAGCATTTCTGGGTTAGGCTTTATTCAAACCAGAGAAACAAAGGTATAATTGTAACATCAGACCAAATTGTCTATATTTCCTAAAACAGATCACTCTTTATTGCATATTAACACAATCTTTAAATTTTCTACATGTCTCCAGAACAATCACTATAGTTCACCTGCAGGATACCGGTCATTTTGTGCACTCATCTCTCTCTGACACACACACGCGTACGCATATGCATATCGGAAAGCTCCTTTCGAAGTTGTATACTCATCGATTGGTCTCTCCTCCCGCTTTTAGAGGCTTATATATGCATGGGAACTAACCGCTGGATCATCTACAATTAGATAGTGCGAAGTTTTGAAATATTTCTTCATAAGCACTCTATAACTATGATCGTCCCTTATGAAGACCGCAGCATCGCAGAACGAAGGAAACCCTGATACGGCTATGAATAGAAACTGTTCATTTTTCTAGAACCTAGCTATTCCAATGGAAAACATTAAGCTTTAAGAAATAAACTATCGACCATGGCTATATGAGCAAGCCTTGAAAATATTGATATGTCTGATTTTCTTCACTCATAAGAATCCTACGGTTAGCTTCTTAGAGACTCGCTTTTCCCTCCTTGTCACGAACTCCACGACATACCTGGTGAACCCGACGTGAAAGGAGGGGGTGAGTGAGTTATAGAGCCACAAAGATTAACATAATCAAAATGGAAGAAATCCTAGTTCAATTCCTACGATTTCAAGAAGAAGATAGGCGTCAAAAAGCCATCCAATCACTTCATGAACGTCTAGTCAATCGGTGTGGCTTTTTCAATGGAAAGAATGTCTCAAAGTTCTGCAAAGAATATGAACTGGAGGCCAAATATCTAGGTGTCGGATTAAGTCCGATGACGGAAAAAGAATTATGTGAAAACTTTATCTATGTGTCAGATTACGATGTGCGAGACCAAATAATGCAAATAAATCAAACGACATGGTCCCAATACAAAGCGACACTCCTCAAGCAGTTTATGCTAGAGGATCTTGATAAAGTAACTCGTAGATCTTTCCTGAGGTGGGTTCATATGCCCAAAGACCAACCAATTCTTGAGATCAAAGAAGAGTTTGAGCGACAATATGATGATCTTTCTGAGCACGATAAGAGGTGCATAAGTCATGAAAGGGTGTCGTTGTTTCTTCGAACAATCGATGTTAATGCCCGAGAAGAACTAATTCCACTTCTACAAGATATGGACTCCGACTCAGGACTCACAGAGGATTGGATGCTCGTCCATGAAGCTGTGATGAAATACGTAAAGAAACAACAAACAATTGAGAAAGTTTTAAATGATTGGAGAACAGATCTTCAAACAGATGAAAATTATAACCATGTTCCAAGCATTTTACCAATCGTGGATAATGTTCAAGTCCATGAGGTTGTAGAGACCCCATTTGGGCATGAAGTAGATATACATGGGCTTGATATCCATAGTGATGATGGGAAATATGAAGAAACTTCTAAAAATGCGATTGATGTAACCTCAAAGGTTACAAGGTACCAAGAGCCCCTAGACTTCTTTAGAATGATTACATCTTTAGGTGCCATAAGTGGACAAAAGCCAAAGATGGGAGGATCAAAGGAGCAAGTGGAAGCTAATCAAAATCAAATCAAACTAAACCAACATCAAACCAAACAAACAACAAACATAAAACAAAACAAAAACCAACAAAACCCAACAAGTAAACAAGATGAAGCTTCCCCTACTCCGATAAACTCCTCACATCGAATAAAAGATAGTCAAATAAATCAAGAAACATATCAAGATGCAAACAAAGAGATAGAGATATCTAGAAGGCTCATAGGTGACCAAATGGAGATAAAAGATGAGATACAAATAGAGAACCTAATAAATATGTCTGAAGATCAAGCTCGAGATGCATCCTTACGTGATGACATCGGGCAAGATGTGGAGTATGATTGGATGTCACTTGATGGTGATGATCCCCTTCTAACACAAGATTCGGATAGAACTTCTGATCTAATGATTGAATTACATGAAGGAACTCCCATGGAACATGATGTTGAATCTAAGGACCTGTCAATAAAGGATCCGATGGGTAAGAAAATGGATATGCAGGAATCCACATTATACATGCATACAGAAATGCAAGAAAATGAGCTTACTTATATGAAGGAGGAAATGCAAATAATGAGTCCTCTAGAGGTTGAAATGTGTGATGACGAAGATGAGTATGATGCTAATCTAGAGGATGTACAAATGATAAGTCCTCTAGATAGTGATATGTATGGCGATGGTGATAAGCATGATCCTAATCCTACCGATAGTCTAGATCAAGATCAAGATACTGATATTTTTTTGAGCGATGTCACATTGGACAAAGATCCTACACATAAAAAAGAGGATAAGTTGGATGGAGTTCAAAATAATGATATGTATGTAAATGATGCCACATTCCATGAAGAGAGAAATATGAATGAACATGAGGAGAATGAGAAAATACCATTGATCATTCCTCTAAATACTGATATGTATGTAAAAAATAATCATGTTGAGTTGAGTCCACACGTTGAAGAAATTGAGCATGAAGTGGCAGATGAAATGTTTATTATGACATATGATAAATCTGATGTGTGTATTGCATCGAAGGATATTCAATATAAAACTATTAAGTCAAACAATTGCATTGATAAAGTTCGAGCTGATTTGGATGCATATGTTGAGATTCTCATACATGATGAGATTCTTGAGCAAGAATCAGTGATTGAAGAATCAATGCTTGAAGAAGGTGGACTAAGTACATCCTCAGAAGAGAACGAGAAAGAATTGATGGAGATGGATGTAGAATCCTATGATGGCATTTTGGATAAAGAAGTTGAAGATCAAGATTTTGTTGATTATGAGGATATGGATTCTCTTCATGTTGAAGGAGAGATGATTTGGGATCATACCAATGATGAAGAATTCTTGGAAAGACTAGAGAAAGAAGCAGATACCATAATTGCTGGGGGTCAAGTAGAAAGGAATCATGATAGATTGGAAGACAAAAATGATTATATATTATCATCCGAGCATGATGTTCACTTCTACTTGATGAGGGAATCCAATGAATCTACTCGAAACTCTCGTTCCAATGAAGAGACAGGTTTAATTCAAGATGATACAAGTAGAGAAATTTCCCCAAATGACTTCAAACGTGAAATGGATGAAAATGAATCCTTAAAGGAACTTTTTGAAGATGGCTTAAGCTCATTAAAAATGAAAACTCTATATTTTTGTGCTCTTGATTTGTCCAGAGTAATCCCATATTATGCAAGCGAGAGTATTATAAATAAAGACAACTATCCTCAAATGATTGAAACATGGGTTTCCAAATTTTCTAAGAGTTATGTATACCAAACAAGCCACCAAGAGATGGACAAGAAAATGAAGTGGCTTGTATACATATCTAACTTATTTAAGAATGCTACCTTGATTGATGCAGTTCAGAGATGGCTTCTTTTCAAGCACAGTTTCTTTGGTGAGTATGTTTTAAAGAAGGTGAGATTGAAGGAAGAATCTTTTTCAATAAAATTCCATAAAGCTTAAAGGAATGTTTTTGTAAATAGGAATGGATATATCTTATGTTTTTGCTTTGATTTGAAGAAAGAAACAGGAATCAAATCAATACATTGAAGATAGTGACTCAGAATGAAACAAGAAGAGGAGATTGGATGCGACAAGCTCAAGCGGCTTCTGACTTCATACTGGTGAGATGTTATCACTTCAGTTTTTTCTTCTCTCTTGTATATGTGTATATAAAAAGACTGCATGATTAAGCATATAATGCATATAGAAACGTATAAATAAGAAAATTAAGTAGAACAAAAATCTCGTGCCACTAATTAGATTACATGTAATGTATAAGGACCAGGATTATATGAGTAAGATTAGAAGATGGACTAGAACTTTCGAGAGCAAGACCTAGGAAGGTGAAGGGAAGACCTAGACTAAGTATCTGTATATAGTAGTGTTTACGAGCACTTGATGAGTGAGACACTTCGACTTCTACTCTTGATCTCTCATCTGACCTAATCTTCAGACAGATTATATATTGAAGAAAAGAATTCTTATACCAGCCAGCTATCTATGTGTATGTGTATGTGTTGTTGGGTGCTGCGATGAGCTAGTAGGCGGGTGGAACTACCTTGGTCGGGTGATCAGGGCCACGAGCTGACGCTAGTTGTGTCGTATGGCCTAACCTACATGTTGTTATGCGCTCATACGGGTTGATAGGCGGGTGGAGTCACTCTGACCGGGTGGTCAGAGCCACGAGCTGACGTTGATTTCGTATGAGGCTGACATTGTGAATCGTGCGCTATGTCGGGTCGGTAGATGGGTGGGCTAAACCTGGCCGGGTGGTCAGGTCCACGAATCGCATCCGATTTCGACATAGGCCGAAAAGTGTGGAAAAATAAATATATAAAAATAAAAGCAAAGATATAAAGGTTGAGCTGGGATAAAGAATTAAAATAAAGAAAAATAGAATAAAAATATGAGAAAAATAAGGAAAGGATCTGAAGGGGCTTCAGGTGATAGAAGATCAATAGGGAAGCCAGAAGCGAGTTTCATAAATTGAGTTAGTAAAGACTGATATATGCAAATGCTTCGGATAGGCTACTAGATCTGACCCGGTCGAGTTAACGAGAGAGCTAAGAAGTTTTCGAATTACTCATATGATTTCTAGTCTGAGTGCACTAGTGTATTCTGATATGTTGTATAGGATGCTTTTGTCTACCTTCTTTTCTTGATTTATGCTAAGTTTAATGCATATTCAGATTTCATGCATCCAGTTGAAATTTCTTTAAGTCCTGTTTATATGCTATGACTACTTGATCCTTGCTTGTGTTTGATGTTATGTATGCAGGTTGGCGCATCCGGAGGATGCACAGGTTCAGAGGGGGTGGATGTGGTAGAGATTCGCAAACCAAGCTTATGAATTGATCAAATGTAATAAATCAAAGGTTTGACAAAGGCATGTATAAATCAAATCAGATAACTCTTTGTGCTTACCTTGGAGTTTGCAATGGTAAGAAGAAAAGAATTATTGGAAGGAGACAAATGACACATTTGATATTGGTAAAAGACTTTCTTGTTCATAGATCTTATTGCATATGGATGCTTGAAACACATTATTTTCGTTTCTTTGTGATTAAACGGTATGATATTGACTCATAAGTGTACCTGCAACGAAAGTAAGTATGAAGTGCATTCATGCGTCTTTGGTATTTTATGCATCCGAGTGCATGTAAATAGAGTCAGAATTCCCTAATATGTGGGTGGATATGAATACATATATGTAAATGCATTTACGCATGAGAGGAGTAATTTTGAGTGTGTCAACTATGATGTTGTACATATGTACATACATATGCATTAGCATATATATGTGACGTGTGTTCATCATAAGTGTGCATGTATGTTAGTGTGTAATGTGGATATGCATGCACGTGCATGGCAAAAGTATGTGCATTCGTGTACATGAAAATGTATGAGCATAAGAAAGTTTGTTTCTATACAAATGTATGGGCATGTATGTGCGCATGTGTATATGGTTGTATATGCATTAAGGTGTACGTCAAGATGCGTCAGTTTTAGGAAAGGAAACATGTGGCAATAGCGGAGAAAAAAGGAATCCCAAAATGAAGGGCAGTCGGGGATTGAGGCATGCAGGAAGACAACGGATGATGGGGGACACGTGGAGTAGCTTCT
The DNA here is from genome assembly GCA_020310875.1 of Ceratopteris richardii. Taxonomy (NCBI): domain Eukaryota; kingdom Viridiplantae; phylum Streptophyta; class Polypodiopsida; order Polypodiales; family Pteridaceae; genus Ceratopteris; species Ceratopteris richardii. The sequence goes on from CM035420.1 coordinate 107,539,146, forward strand.
ATGTCGAGTGTCATGAGGAATGCGGAGAGGGAGAACAAAAAAGAAATTGACTGATCGAGGACGGGGAGGTGTCGCTGGCAGGTGCAGATGGTCGGGATATAGGTCATTGTGTTGCAGGGGTGTTAACGCTCATGAGCACACACTTGTGTCGAGAAACATAAGGGCTTCTGGTCCTAGGGGAGATCCATGTCAGAAAACAGCAAGATGATTTGCGGTGAAGAATGTTTTGTGCAACTTGATTCCTCATGTCAATGAAGAGGGTGTTCGAAAGGTCCAGGATTTCTTCATAGGATAGGGATACTGAGGAGCCAGAACAAGTGATGAAAATACCGTTGGCTAGGTCCTTGAAGAAACAGCTTGTCGATGACTGGGAGTTCATAACTCAGCTTGGAAAGGTTTGTGCAGACTTTAATTATGTTATTAGTGGCTTTGATTATACGTTCACGTAAGAGAAGAGAATCTAAGGAAGTTTATGTAGCACTGCAGCATGTCCTTATGTTTATCTTATCTCAGGATTATTTGTAGGCTTGCTTTCGTCATGTAGTCACTAGTTATATTTTTTATTGAACAAGATGACTATTTAAGAAGATAAATGACAGTTCTGCTTTATAATTACTCATTTGTATAATCTGGAGCCTGAAGGAAATGAAAAAGCAGCGAATAATGGTATGGATCCCAGTTGGTAAATTAATGTGAAAATGGACCATTGTTTCTGTGTATTCAATGTCTAGTAGCATGTGTTCCAGCAATGTGTTTTGGCTTTGCATTTCGAATTCTTCTCGATCCCAGTCTTTCTGTTTGATTACACACTTGTGTCTGGTCGAGTTCTTCACTTACTTACGTGCAGAGTGATTTATATAATGGACAGTTCAGTGTGTGTGTGTGTGTATTTTTTTCTATTTATATATTTGTTCATAAGTATGGCTGACTTCGGAGTTCCACAGTCCCACGGGCCACTATCCATAACCCCAGCCTCCACCATAGTCGAAACTGAACACTTAATGCAGACCTCAAGCTCTGAGAGGGGTGAAATACGGCTCATCATTCCAGTTAACCACTGTATGTAGCGATTGTAGCGATGGAATCCTATGTGGATCGTCGGTTCGTGGTTAAACACTCATTCAGGTCTTCCGTACTGAAAGCAGTCTTTAGAATTCAAGGTGATTGCGCGAGACCCTGATACCCATATGGGTTCTCTTGCTCTTCACAATTAGTTTGCAAATCGTGCACCATGGCTGCATCTAGTTTTGTCAAATATTTACAGGATTTGCAGACTAAGCAAGCTCCAAGATATTGAGCTCATAACTGATAGAATGATATGCAGAGTTACAATGAATTCCATGGTCGTGAACGCGTCTCGTCTTGGGTAGAGAGGAAATATTCTTTTCGGAATGTCTTCGAATCAATTGGGAGAAACACATGTATGTGGACATGGAGCGTGGTAGTTAGATGCTGGCATGCTGCTGCATGGAATGTGCTCATGACCGGAACTCGAGAATCATAGAAATTTGCCCACGTAATTGTGAACGCTAGAGGCGCGTAGGGAAAACAAATTTAGATTCCTCAACGGAGAAATAATTCAGATGGAGGTAATAAAACTGAGCATTTCTGGGTTAGGCTTTATTCAAACCAGAGAAACAAAGGTATAATTGTAACATCAGACCAAATTGTCTATATTTCCTAAAACAGATCACTCTTTATTGCATATTAACACAATCTTTAAATTTTCTACATGTCTCCAGAACAATCACTATAGTTCACCTGCAGGATACCGGTCATTTTGTGCACTCATCTCTCTCTGACACACACACGCGTACGCATATGCATATCGGAAAGCTCCTTTCGAAGTTGTATACTCATCGATTGGTCTCTCCTCCCGCTTTTAGAGGCTTATATATGCATGGGAACTAACCGCTGGATCATCTACAATTAGATAGTGCGAAGTTTTGAAATATTTCTTCATAAGCACTCTATAACTATGATCGTCCCTTATGAAGACCGCAGCATCGCAGAACGAAGGAAACCCTGATACGGCTATGAATAGAAACTGTTCATTTTTCTAGAACCTAGCTATTCCAATGGAAAACATTAAGCTTTAAGAAATAAACTATCGACCATGGCTATATGAGCAAGCCTTGAAAATATTGATATGTCTGATTTTCTTCACTCATAAGAATCCTACGGTTAGCTTCTTAGAGACTCGCTTTTCCCTCCTTGTCACGAACTCCACGACACCGCGTGCCCTCCTTTTCTCTCTCTCTCTCTCTTTCTCTCTCTCTCTCTCTCTCTCTCTCTCTCTCTCTCTCTCTCTCTCTCTCTCTCTCTCTCTCTCCTCCCCCGCCACCCCGCTGACCCCCCCACAGGCCCGCCCACCCACCCACCCGCAACCCCGCAGCCCCGCTTACCCACCCGCAATCCCGCCCACCCGCAGCCCCGCACACCCGCCCACCCCGCTACCTCCCACGCCCCTCGCCCTGCTCACTCCCTGCCCCCCCCTCGCAGGCCCGCCCACCCACCCACCCGCAACCCCGCAGCCCCGCCCACCCACCCACCCGCAATCCTGCCCACCCGCAGCTCCGCACACCCGCCCACCGCGCTGCCTCCCGCACCCACCGCCCTGCTCACTCCCTGCCACCCCCCGCCCCCTCACCTCACCCCCGCCCCCTCACCCGCTGTCTCGCATACCCTCCGCCCCCGCTCACTCCCATACACTCCACCCCCTCACTCATACATACATATGCACATACTCACTCATACATACTCACACACACACGCACTCACACACATACACTCTCACGCACACACAGACCCCACACATACACAAACACACGCATGCGCACACTTAAATACATACACATACTCACTCACACATACATACACATATACTCACTCACACCTACATACACACATCCACAATTACACAAATGTGCACCCACACAAACACACACAAAGGCCTACACATTTATGCCCCACACACCCACATACACATGCACCACAGACACACACCTTCACATGCACACATATGCACACACACCCATGCAATCACATGCACACTCACACACATACACCCACATCCTCACTTCCACACACACACACACCCCCACACACACCCACACACATACATATTCTCACTCACACATTGGACCTATAAGTGGACAGAGGTTTCTCAACCCAAAGACCTATTAATTATCACATCAGCAACAGAGTCGAGGCATATGTGAGAAATACATGCCTCCATTGAAAGTATCCTGAGAAGCTGCTAAGAGTTCTATTGCACAATGGCCAACCCCTTCAATGAGGGTTAAATGTAACAAAGTCTTTGATGCCAATGGAATGGCTGACTTGGTTGGTAATGCTGCTCATGCAACGTCAAATGCACTTGGTCAAGGGATAAGCAGTTAGACCAATCGACTTCATTCAAAGGTCGGGGATTAAATCAGTGAGCAAACAAAACAACACAAAATGGGAATCTCAGATGACAAGTGAAAGGGAATAATTGACCTACCCCTTCAATTTTGGGTAATCAACCGGCGCATGATCAGAGGACATGAAGATTCGGCAAGGCCCTCTCGGCCTATTGAGGCCTATAAAAACAAGGGATTTGTGCTATTTGGGGACACACTTTTTGGTACATTTATTTGGGGTCACATTGACGTGTGTATACATGGAGAAGTTCTCTCTTGAACTTGGTGGTTTCAAGCCTATTGCAGGAGCCACTCTGTAGTGTGTATACAGAGGGTAGGCTTCTCAGTGGAGGGCTATGAGCACTATAGTGTAAGCGAGTGCTTTAGATTTTCTTTCTTTTCCGTGAGTCAGTATTGGTGTTAAGCTCTATTCTCTTGAGCAATTCCTTCACCATTTGTATTGATCTCTGTCTATCTGCATAGAGTGCCACGTAGATCTGAGCATTAGGTTTTTTTTTTTTTGAGCATTTCCTTGACAAATCTTGTAATCATCTGAATCGAATCAAGAAATGTATGGTCTTCCTTGGTCAATTGTTGTTCACATTTTCTGAAGTATGTACCACTTTGTTTGTTATCCACCTGCTCACAGAAATGTTAAAGGGTATATTTCCCTAAAGAGAACCCCCCTTGAGTAGGCGACGTACTGGATGTGTTAATTTTTAATCTCTACTTTGTTAAAAGTGGATACCCCAGTACCTCCTCTACAACATGTAAACGTGTACATGCATGTGTACATGTACAAGCACATGTACAAGCACATGTACATGTACATGTATGTGTACATGCACATGTAGGTCTATGTGCATATGTACCTGCTTGTGGACGTGTATGTGCACATGAACATGGATTTGTGCATGCATGTGCATGTGGACATGCCCATGCACATGTATGTGTACATGTATGCATAGGTGTATGTGTATGTCTATGTGTATCTGAATGTGTGTGCATGTGTATGTGTATATGCATATGTATGTGTGTGTGTATGTGTATGTTTATGTCTATGTGTATGTGTATGTGTATGTGTGTGTATCTTTATGTGTATGTGTATGTGTATGTGTATGTGTATGTGTATGTGTATGTGTATGTGTATGTGTATGTGTATGTGTATGTGTATGTGTATGTGTATGTGTATGTGTATGTGTATGTGTATGTGTATGTGTATGTGTATGTGTATGTGTATGTGTATGTGTATGTGTATGTGTATGTGTATGTGTATGTGTATGTGCATATGTATGTGTATTTGTATGTGTATGTGTATGTGTATGTGTATATGTATATGTATATGTATATGTAAATGTATATGTATATGTATATGTATATATATATGTATATGTATATGTATATGTATATGTATATGTATATGTATATGTATATGTATATGTATTTGTATATGTATATGAATATGTATATGTATATGTATATGTATATGTGTATGTATATGTATATGTATATGTATGTGTAGATGTATGTGTAGATGTATATGTATGTGTATGTGTATATGTATATGTATGTGTATATGTATGTGTATGTGTATGTATGTGTAGATGTATGTGTAGATGTATATCTATGTGTATATGTAGATGTATATCTAGATGTATATGTATATGTATATGTATATGTATATGTATATGTATATGTATATGTATATGTGTATGTGTATGTGTATGTGTATGTGTATGTGTATGTGTATGTGTATGTGTATGTGTATGTGTATGTGTATGTGTATGTGTATGTGTATGTGTTTGTGTATGTGTATGTGTATGTGTATGTGTATGTGTATGTGTATGTGTATGTGTATGTGTATATGTATGTGTATGTGTATGTGTATGTGTATGTGTATGTGTATGTGTATGTGTATTTGTATGTGTATGTGTATGTGTATGTGTATGTGTATGTG
>CM035420.1:107549506-107577006 GCA_020310875.1 Ceratopteris richardii
TTCAATATACTTTACATGCATCCATCTACTATACATATGTATGTCTACTTATATTACATATGCAGATGCACTTATGCTTACATCTTATCTTATATTCATTCAAATTTACTTCACTCACATGCATCTATTATATGTACATGCATACATGCATATTTCTACACGCACTTATTCTTATGCATCCATCTCATATATGCATTCATACATATGCACTCTACTCTTTAACATGCACATGCATACTCACACATATCATGCATACACGCACTTCACATGCATACATGCAAACATAAACATTCACATGCATACATACAACAAATTCATACATGCATATGCATCCTCACTCACATGCATGCAAACACACATTCACATATCACTTGCATACACATGCATTTATGCACACACATGCATGCTCTCTCATGCTCACATGCATACACATGCATCACTCTCTCATGCTTACATGCATACACATGCATCACACTCTCATGCTTACATGCATACATACATCACACACACTCTCTCAATCCAATTTTGCACAAAAGATGCACATTGTTAAATGGAAAGGAACCTTGATAAACCTAGTGTGAACATAATAATCCATGTATACAAAAACAAATAACTGCCCATGACTATCAACACGTCAAGATGTGTATATAATGAATACACCCCTTTTCAGACATCGTGCAAGGACAGACATGCATACATACACAGACACAGTCACATGCACATGCATCCATCGTCGTAGACACACATAGAAACATATATGCATAATCGCATTTACAATGATAAATTTAGAAACATGCACACATATTTTTTTTTAAGAACATGCACAACATTAACAAAATCTCTCTCTCTCTCTCTCCTAAATCCACAGCGGTGCTAGAGCCTCTCTCTTGAGCCTCTCTCTTGAGCCTTTCTCTAGAGTCTCTCTCTTTGTGATGTTAAGACCAGGTGAAGAATTTCTTTCTCTTTCTACGTGCGATCTCTACAACAACGTGACTCATCTCTCCTCTCTCTCTACGAAGGTTCTACCGCTGCTAGATTCTCCAAATCTCTTCTCATATCAGTAGTTAGATCTCTCTCTCTCTCCATATCCAATGTCTGCGTGATCTTCCATCTCTGTCTCTATCCCTTTCTCCCTCTCTCTTTCCTTATTGAACTATGTATGCAACACGATGAAGGAGAAGGGAAAAGAAAGATTAAGGTGCGAGGAAGGAAGAAGAAGACTCTCTCTCTAGCCCTATAGAAGCTCTATTTGAACAGTATAGGCCATCAGAAGTCCTCCTCCAGATCAGCGCTTGAATTGAATCAGCTCTCTCTCCCTCTCTCTCTCTCTCTCTCTCTCTCGTACGCACCCGCAGGGAAACGTTAGAAAAAAAAACTATGAACTACTTATATTTATAGTTAAATGACTACCAAGAAGAACTAAAAGTTAGTCTTAGTTAACTGGTTAGTCTAACTAGTTCATTAACTAGTTTAACTAACTAGTTATCATGCATACTAACATTAACTAAAGTATATTTAGAGTTAGACTAGAACTAACTAAAGTTTTATTTTTCCTACATATGGATTCCTTTTTGTTTTATTTGAATGAGATTTAATACATAATTTTAGATTAAAGTATTTACATAAACTAATAGTTTTTATATTAATTCTTTTTAGTTCATTAATTAAAATTTATATTTCCTTAAATATAATAATAAGATACTTTATCATATAACATATCATATAATAACATTAATATAAATAGGTTTTTAACATTATAAAAAACTTATAATGTTGATTCTATGGAATGTTAAAATACTCCATACCCATTCAAATGGTTTCAAAAATATATTTGATTACATTCATATGCCTTTTCACATAAATTTGAATGGGTAAACTCTTAGGATTAATATGCATTCTCTTATAATGAAGATGCACTCTTTAAATGTATTATGGTTCTATTCATATGGTACACAAATATTAAACCTCATAGACCGATCATAGACACACATACAACATATTACCATACATGCTCATATTTGTTCACTTAATGGAAAGCTAAACAATTTATGGGCTTAAAAAATATATATATATAAGATGAAGAGTAAGAGTAAGAATCAATTATCCTTTCATTCTGCATATAATTTCTTCTTTTTCCTGCAGGTACTCAAGAGAAAAACATTAGTCATTTTAAGCCAACACATTAAAAAATATGAGAGAGAGATATCTTTTCACCAACTCTTAAGCAAGATATTTTTATTTTTCCATTTGGCAATTAAGATGAGGAAATCCTTTCGACATGTGCCCCCACCAAACTTGCACATCGCCCTCAATGGGCCAACCTGCAGTTCAATAGGAAGCAGTATCAAATTCTTTTGAAAATTGTGTCTTGAATATTTTTTTTTAACTTATATGAAATATGCTCCTAAAGGTAAGTACATCTTCTAAGAGTCAAGAAAAACCTTTTAAAATTATGCAAACTTGAATCATAAACGTTTTCGTTCAATGCATGAAATTGAAAACAAGTTTTAGAAAGTCCTATAGAAATCAAGCAGACAGTTGTGGTACTTGCTCTTTTATATAAATGGTCTATCCCTGATTCCCTAGCCACTCGCCATAAGATGCATCTAACTAATTCCTCTATAGCATAAATCCGCCTCATATTGCCCGTATAGAATTTCAGAAGTGGTTTCGAGACCACAATTGAATCATGATAACTTTTTTTTTCTGTTTTAATTTTCTTTTTTAATTTTCTTTTTCTCATCTTGCAGTAGCCATTAATATACTGCTTGATGTTCTTAATTTTCTCTTTTCTTAATTTTTCTTCGCAACTTTTTTGTTTAAGAGGAAAGGCTTAACCCCTATTCAGAGCAGAGGATCTAGAGGAATGCTATAGTGGGAACTAGGATCTCACTAGCTAAATGGTTTGGAAGTTAAGGAAGTCTATCTATATAAAATAAATTTAATTTTACTAGGAATCGCAAGTCAAGTGTTCCCTCTCCTATCCTTATGAAAGCCATAAGGTCTCTAATTCTTATCTTCTTTTCATATGCATCCCTACTTCAGTTTTAAATTCATTGTTTCATAATTTTAAAAAATCTTCCTTTCTTATCAAAAGGATGTACATATCTACACATGAAATGCATCAATAAAAATCATAATAATAACTAAAAAAAATAAGTAAAGTTTAGAACTCTTTCACCTGATCTTTTTTATTCTTATTCATCGTCGTTCTCCAAGAAGTCTTTGTCCAATTCAAATTTATTGCTTTCTCTTCTTCTAAATAGCTTTATTCTTTTTCCTGCAACCAAATTTCTTAACACAGAACCATCAAATTCGCGTAATTTATATGTACTTGTTTCATAAACTGAAACAACAACGTAAGGTCCGAACCAACGTTTAGTTAATTTCCGAGGTGCATCGTATTGAGTATCAAACGTACTATCATACACAAGCACCCTGTCACCACTTTCTATTGGTTGCGGTCTTAGTCTATGCCTCTTATCAAAATATAATTTATTTTTCAATCTACATGTTTTTAATTTTTTTATTGCTTCTTTAAGATTTTCATTTCCTTGTTTTAATTTCTTAATCCTAAGTGTTAATAAATCCTCTCTTGAAACGTTATCTTTCCATCCTAAATTCATCCAATTAATTATCTCAGTATGAATGGGAAATAATGGTTTCTGACAATACATGAGTTCAGCCGGCATAAAACCAGTTGTTCTCGTGTACGTCATGCGATCAGCCCAAAGAGCAAATGGGAGATATTTTGGCCATTGACCAATATCTCCGTGGCAAGCTTTCGAAATAGCCTTCACTATGGAAGGATGTCCTCGTTCAATTTTACCATTTGCTTCTGGGTTATAGGCAGTGGTAAGAGACAATCGAATCCCATGTTGTGCAAAGAATTCTCTCGCCTCTCTCGCATCTAACTCACCTCTATCCGCTACTACTTTTTCTATATATCCAAATCTCGATAATACTTCTTCTAAAAGGAATACGCATACATTATAAGTAGTATTGGAACGAAGCGCTCTACCTTCGACGTGATTTGTCAAATCCTCTCGTGCATGAACAATGTATCTCATGCCATCATTGCTTTTAGGCATGGTCACAAGGTCAACTACCCACTTGTAATGAATACAAGGTGGATAGGTCGGGTGAAGGGAATCTCTATGCTTGACAGAGGAGTGTAACTGGCACGTACTACAAGTGCTCATAAATTCTTTAATTGTTACATATATCCTCGGCCACCAGTAGCTTTCCCTAATCTTTTCATATGTAGCTACAAATCCTTTATGACCAGCCCAAAGGCTCTCGTGCATCTCTTGCATAACTTGCACTTGAAAAACTTTCAAACCTAGTACTCTTTGAGGGTTTCGAACCTTTCCTCTAGCATGTCTGCAAAGATATCCATCTTTCAAGAAGAAGTTGAAAGACTTCTTCCTGATGTTCCGAAATCGATTTGAAGACCAGCTTGGGGAAGGCTGAAATGAACTCAGATAGTTTCCTATATCTCGCCACTCTCCTTCATAATCATTTTCTCTAAATCTTTCATACGCATAGGTAGATGTTTCATAATTTATTAAATTAATATGATTATTTAATGCTTCACTATCATTATCGAACTTTGCTCTTGAAAGCATATCAGCAATGGTGTTATGTTTTCCAGCTATATGAACAAAAGTAGGATTAATGAATTTAATATAGGCTATCCATCGTAACATAGCTATACCAGGAGATGAACAATTAGCTATTAAACCTATTAATGGAAGACACTCAGTTTCTACTATTACATTAGCGCCTATAAAGTACTCTTTATCTGTTTTTAAAGCTGTAACTAATCCCCATAATTTCTCTTAATTTGTGGGTAATTCTTTTGAGTATCATGAAGAATCTTTGCTCCAAAGCGAACTACGTATCTTTGCTCCTTTTCATCATCCTGCCCAATGACCCAGCCTATACCAATAGGACTAGTGTCAACGGTTAGGATTATAGGCTTATTTCCTGTATAGTCAATACGTTTCAAAACAGGAGCATTGATAAGCAATTGCTTTAGATGCCTCATAGTTCTGGAATGCTCATCAGTCCAAAAGAATTTCTTTCTTTTTCTCAATAAATCATAAAGCGGATTTGCTACATGAGCAAAGTGCGGGATCCAGATGACATAGAAAACGCATGCACCTAGGAATCTCCTTACTTCACTTACATTGCGACATTTCTCAGAAATCCTACTAATGGCATCGACTTTTGCTGGATAGGGTCTACGACCATAATGGCCACATAAATGTCCAACTATTAACACTTCATTAACACCAAAAGTTGATTTCTCTAGGGAAAAATTTAGTCCAACATCTTCAAATCTTTCAAATATCTTTTCACAATCTGAAATATGGCTGGAAACAAACTTTCTACAACCAGATGAATCTAAACTTTCATCCTTTTCTTTTTCCACACACCCTTTTATTGGAATGTCATCAATAAAAGGCATCGTCACTTTTGGGATAAAGTCATGTAGGACCAGATTCATAGCATTCATCGTGTGGGCCACAGAATTCGTGGCTCCTTGTGGTAAAGTACACATACGTACTAATCCCAAAGGATTCTTCATCGTGGTCACATCTCGACTCTCAATCGCTAACTGAAACTGATCATACCCTGAATACAGGTCTCCCATTGAATAGATAGAGTGACTAGTAAATGCCTCGGCAAACTCATCTACAATGGGTCCCGTTCCTACATTCCTAATAGTGACTTTATTCACAGGCTGCAAATCTTGAATAAAGCGTAGCTTCCCACTCTTTTTCGGTACTGTGAACCACCTATTAGAGTATGGTGCTGAGGATGGTTCCAAGATTCTCATGGCAATCTTTTCCTTTAACAATCTCATTAGCTCAGGTAAATGAGCCTTTGGGACTGGAATCGGACGAAGATTCCAAGGAATATGCGGTACTGTAAAAATAATCATTGGAGCTACTAACTTTGGGTCTGCACATCCTATCTCATGTGGGAATAAAGAAAAAGCTTTACCATGACGAACAATCATCTTAGTAAATTGCTCTTTTTCAATTTGAGAAAGAAATTCATCACCGAATTTAATAAACTTCTTACTCTCATCAGTAAATATGTGACCTATCTTAGATCGATCTCTAAGATTAGGATCATTTGATACTTGACGAAGTATGTCATGACTATCTTTGGGTAAGGGTTGAGCTATAGGCTTTATTTTCTTTTCTACAGTTTTGTATTTGGTTTCTATGTTAACTTCATGTTCTAGGATAGATTCACTAATAATCTCATACTCTTGAATAGAGTTAAGAATTATCAGATTTGACTCAAAATTTTCATGAGAAATACTTTCTAGCTCTTCTAATAGAGTGGAACTTTTTGATAATTCAATTATACACTCAATTTTCTCGTCACTTAAAATTAATCCAGTTTTTCTGAAATATTTTTCAGTTTGGTTTCTAAATGTTTTTGTAAGATTTTCTTTAGTAATATAGTGTAAGCTAGTTGTAGAAGTACAAATTAAGTAATTTTCAAATTTATGTTCATTGATAGGCGAGACATCAAAACAACGTCCACTATTATCTTGCTCAATAATGGAGTCTAGCAGAAATTTGGATCATAGTACGCTCCATATTCTCTTACAATCAGTGGATCATCACATACATGACTAATCGAGTCAATAGGATTTCTTCTTAAGCTCTTTCTATTTCTAGTGTGGTTTGGGCAAACCATCATAACTTGCAAAGAATCCATCCCTGATTTCGATCAAATTCTTGCATACGCTGATCCATCATTCATTGCTTTTGTTTCCATTCTCATTTCAGCTATAAATGGCTGTCCGAGAATAACTTCATATGAACAATTATCTTGAACAAAGAAGTGAAACTCTTCTCGAACACCACCTATCATAATAGGCACATTCGCACATGCACCCAACAAAATTCCAAAGCCATTGTCAGCTGTTCTCATCCGCCAACCGTGCTCTTTATCAATTGGCCACCTAAATTTGTCAGAGAACTTTTTTGAAATCACGTTTATCTCTGACCCTGAGTCAATGAGAGCGAAAGCTAAACAAGAATCCTTTTCATCACCGATTCTAATCTTTACTTCTGGTGTGCCTCGTGCCCAGAAGGTAGAATTGTATTTACTTTCACTCTTTATCATTTCTTCATCAGGTTGTATAGGTCCTAGGAAATTTCTATTTACACTACCCGTTGTAAATTCTTCATCATCCTCATAATCACTTTCACTCAATGTAATTGCATCATTCATAGCTAGGGTTTCTTCTGCCACATCTTGCATGTCTTCATCCTATGGCAAGGGAAAGCGTCTTCTTCTAATAAGTCAAATAAAACTGTCCTTGAACTCCGGTTTCGCTATGGAAAAGACTTGCTCAAGTGACATCGTTACTTGACTTTTTAGAAGAATATCATTTAAAATCTCCCTAGCATCATTTTTCTTTTCGAGCTCAGAAATCATAATAGCACGTGGAGCTCTTCTTTCTTTCTTCTTTCCTTTCTCTTCATTTTGCTTTTGATCCTCTTTATTTTCAGGTTTAGAGGTTTCTTTTTCCACTTTCTTCTGTTCTTCTTGGGGTTGAACATTTTCATCGGTCGGCTTTTTTCCTTCCTTTATCACTTTCCTCTTCTCTTCTTGAGATAAATTCGATTCATCAAATTGAACTTTCTTGTCAGTTTTCTTTTCATCTTCTCTTGTTTGTCGCCTAGTTACCCTCCTATCACCTTCTTCCACTTATCATCCTGTTGATCTTCTCGTCTCCGTTTTCCCTCAACATTAGCAATGTGAGAAAAGACAGAAGATTGATCTACAGGAGATTTCCATGCAGTCTTGTACATTATTTCATCTCTAGCTCGTACTAGTGCCTCTATTGCATATGGATTTTGGCTAGGTGTTGAAGAAGGCCTATCCTCGACCGGCTCTAGTCTTGCAACCAAAGTATTGGCAGTTGCATCTGATACTACTAAATTTTCGTAAAGTTTTTTCATTCCGCCTTTACCCCAATTGACAGACAAAGGAAGACGTGAACTAAAGTCACATAATCGTCTATCTATTTCCACAACTACTTGATTCGCCTTAGCACTTTTTAATTCTTCACAAGCAATTGATGCGTGCTCCTGACTATCGCAAACTCAGGAGCTTGCTGAGGTGTTGGCTGAAAGACTGGTTGTGGTGGAACATATTAAGACATAACTTGTTGATTAGGCGGTGCTTGCCCTGCACCACTACTGCTAGCCCCAGGATCATTAAAGCTCATAGAATAAACTTGTTTATTTAAGTTAGCAACCTCTTTTGAAAGAGATGCTTGCATGTTCATAACATTTTCCATCTGTTTACAAAGAATATCCAATTGAAATTCTATGGGAGCTTTAGTAGCAGCTTCATTATTAGCCGTAGCCATAGCAGCAGGTATTGGTATATCAACTTGCCTTATAACAGGAGTCTCTCTAGGCTACGAAGCATTAGGTTTAGCATTTAAAATCATTTGCCTTTGCTTCATTTGAGCAACAGCCTCTATCTCTTTTTTGACTTTCTCCCAGTCATCAGTTAGCCCATACCTTTTTCCTGGCTCCTCTATTCGTCTTTCAATTTCGGCCCTATCTTCTGGATTAAGTATCTTAAGAAAATATATAATTACATCTTGATTAATAGCATTTCTATCATCTTCGGGAAGTTGAGCGAGACGTCTCATAAACTCACCGTGAAGATGAGTTAAAGACTCATTGTTCTTAACAGTGTTTAACCAACGCAGAAATCCTTCACGACTGTGTTGGCTAAAATCCTCAAGGTAGAACATTTTATGAAGTTCCTTTCTAAATTCCTCCCAAGTTTTATCGATGTGTTCTTGTATAGATTCAAGAATTGAACTAGAAACTAAACGTCCAAAGTATTTCACTAGCACATCTTCAGGTAATCCCTGGATTTGCACTTGCTCCTCAAATGCATCCAAGTATTCTGTAATGTTTAATCCGGTAAATTTTCCTTTCTCTTTTAGAATAGCTTGGACTGTACATGTCCCTTGCTTTTCTATCATCATATTCCTAAACACCTCCTCCATTTTGCATTCTTGATAACATTTCGAATAGAGAAGAAGTTCCGTAATAGCCGGATCTAATTGCTCTCTAAATTGTCTAAATCTATCACTAGTTGATAAAGCCAGTGATGGCTTTACCCTAGTCCTAGGCTTTACTAATTCTAATCTTCCTTTCCTAAAATCTAATTGATTTCTTTAACCTAAATTTTGTCTTATCTATAATATTTACTCTTTTTAAATTTTAGGTTTTTAGAGAAAAAATCTTTTTCAATTTTAAAGAGTGTTGTAATAAATTTTTTTTTTATAAAATAGTTTTTCTTGAATTATGTTTTTTAGATTTTTATTAAGTTCTTTAAAGTTGATTTCTTTGAAAAAGCATTAACTAGAAGTCAAAAGAAACCTAAATTTAAACTATTTTATGCTAAAATCTTTTCTTTTTATGCAATGAAAATAAAACAAACAATCTTTCTTTTTCAAGAACTAAAATCTTTTCTTTTTGATGAAAAAAATAGCTTTCCCTAAAATCTCAAATGCAGATATTTAAATGCTTTAAGTAAAACTTATATTTCCTAAATACAAAAGAAAAATTCAAATACTCTTTAAATGGGAATATGAAAATGCTTGGATCCTAAGTGCAGATGAAAACAACTTTTCTTTTAAAGTGATGTGTTTAAACTTAAACTAAAGAACTTAAAATAAACACCTTACTTGATAATATCTTTGCTGAAGAGGTTCAAAACTAAACGTTAAAACAATCTAAAACACAAAATTTATCTTGATTTTCTTTGAATGTTGAGGGGGGGTTTGAAACGACGAAGCACCACCAGTTGGAAATCCTTCTTCCACGGTTTTATCACAACATTAATCTTCAATTTTCCTGCATACAAGAAGAAAATGAAATTAGAGATTTGAATCAAAATTGAAAATGTAACGTAAGTCCTAGGCACACTATCGTCACGCTTCACGTCGGGTTCACAAAGTTGTCGTAGAGGGGTGTGAAGGTAAGCTGACGTTCATCCAAAAGAATCACGCTAACCTAACCGTGTGACTGCATGCAGGGTGCTTCTAAGTATGCCTAGGGCCTTCGGTTGCTTTTTTAGTTTAGGTGTGATAAAAATCTATATGTTTCTAATATATGGGAGTGCAAAAAAAGAACTAATTATTTAGACTAGGGACCGTAAGGACGAGCGTTTCTATAATGTTCTATAGCTTCTAATTGATAAGACATAACTAATTTCTCGTTTGTAATTTTATCTTTAATAAAATCAACTTCTTCTTTCTCAATTTGATTTGGGTTAGGTTTTCTAACTAAATTAGGTGGGAATAAGTCTGTCTTGTCCTCTGGTTCAGGCAAAACTATGGTAATTAAAGGTAAAATTCTAGAAAGAAGACGATCGTAATCTAACGTGTGTAACGTTTCGTTAACTACTTTATCTTTAATAATCTCAACTTCTATATTTTCGTTATTATTTGAACTATCAATTGCAGATGGAAGCAAAGTTCCTATAATTAAGTATTCTAGTTCTAGATTTTTAATGTTAGAATCGTTTGAGGATTCTGGATTAGAACCAGTCGTAGACCCTGATTCTTTGGACATACGAGAAAAGTAAAGATCACAACAATATAGAAAATTTTGAAATCAATTTATTTAAACCGATACAAATTATATTGAAAATTGAAAGTACTAGAGATCTTTAAGATTTAATCTTATACAAAAGCTAATACAATTCTCTTTTGGATAAACCTATACAAATTAAATAACAATCTTCAAAATTATATTTCTATGGTCTTGAAATCTCATTTGTTCGTATTTTCGTATTCTCCAATGATCTACAGGGAAACGTTAGAAAAAAAAAACATAAGTACGGTTTTAATTAGCATAAAACACTCATTAATCTAATTATGTTTTTAATGCTTAAGTAAACACACCTATTTAACTCATGCACTTCTACTTACATTCATATGCATATGCATTACTCTCATGCACACATGCACTCCTAACTTCCTAATTTACATGCATA
Source organism: Ceratopteris richardii (assembly GCA_020310875.1). Taxonomy (NCBI): domain Eukaryota; kingdom Viridiplantae; phylum Streptophyta; class Polypodiopsida; order Polypodiales; family Pteridaceae; genus Ceratopteris; species Ceratopteris richardii. The sequence goes on from CM035420.1 coordinate 107,560,571, forward strand.
TGTAAACATCATTCACTTATATGCACATACATATATGCTAAAATCATTTATGCACACATGCACTCACAAATATATTGTGCATGAATTCACTTCACATACTCATGTATTCACTTATCATGTGCTACTAAAATATATTACATATGTACATGCACACACATGTATGTATATTTTCAATATACTTTACATGCATCCATCTACTATACATATGTATGTCTACTTATATTACATATGCAGATGCACTTATGCTTACATCTTATCTTATATTCATTCAAATATACTTCACTCACATGCATCTATTATATGTACATGCATACATGCATATTTCTACACGCACTTATTCTTATGCATCGATCTCATATAAGCATTCATACATATGCACTCTACTCTTTAACATGCACATGCATACTCACACATATAATGCATACATGCACTTCACATGCATACATGCAAACATAAACATTCACATGCATACATACAGAAAATTCATACATGCATATGCATCCTCACTCGCAAACACACATTCACATATCACTTGCATACACATGCATTTATGCATACACATGCATTTATGCACACACATGCATGCTCTCTCATGCTCACATGCATACACATGCATCACTCTCTCATGCTTACATGCATACACATGCATCACACTCTCATGCTTACATGCATACATACATCACACACACTCTCTCAATCCAATATTGCACAAAAGATGCACATTGTTAAATGGAAAGGAACCTTGATAAACCTAGTGTGAACATAATAATCCATGTATACAAAAACAAATAATTGCCCATGACTATCAACACGTCAAGATGTGTATATAATGAATACACCCCTTTTCAGACATCATGCAAGGACAGACATGCATACATACACAGACGCAGTCACATGCACATACATCCATCGTCGTACACACACATAGAAACATATATGCATAATCGCATTTACAATGATAAATTTAGAAACATGCACACATATTTTTTTTTAAGAACACACACAACGTTAACAAAATCTCTCTCTCTCTCCTAAATCCACAGCGCTGCTAGAGCCTCTCTCTTGAGCCTTTCTCTAGAGTTTCTCTCTTTGTGATGTTAAGACCAGGTGAAGAATTTCTTTTTCTTTCTACGTGCGATCTCTACAACAACGTGACTCATCTCTCCTCTCTCTCTACGAAGGTTCTGCCGTTGCTAGATTCTCCAAATCTCTTCTCATATCAGTCATATCAGTAGTTAGATCTCTCTCTCTCCATATCCAATGTCTGCGTGATCTTCCATCTCTGTCTCTATCCCTTTCTCCCTCTCTCTTTCCTTATTGAACTATGTATGCAACACGATGAAGGAGAAGGGAAAAGAAAGATCAAGGTGCGAGGAAGGAAGAAGAAGACTCTCTCTCTAGCCCTATAGAAGCTCTATTTGAACAGTATAGGCCATCAGTAGTCCTCCTCCAGATCAGCGCTTGAATTGAATCAGCTCTCTCTCCCTCTCTCTCTCTCTCTCTCTCTCTCTCTCTCTCTCTCTCTCTCGTACGCACCTGCAGGGAAACGTTAGAAAAAAAACTATGAACTACTTATATTTATAGTTAAATGACTACCAAGAAGAACTAAAAGTTAGTCTTAGTTAACTGGTTAGTCTAACTAGTTCATTAACTAGTTTAACTAACTACTTATCATGCATACTAACATTAACTAAAGTATATTTAGAGTTAGACTAGAAGTAACTAAAGTTTTATTTTTCCTACATATGGATTCCTTTTTGTTTTATTTGAATGAGATTTAATACATAATTTTAGATTAAAGTATTTACATAAACTAATATTTTTTATATTAATTCTGTTTAGTTCATTAATTAAAATTTATATTTCCTTAAATATAATAATAAGATACTTTATCATATAACATATCATATAATAACATTAATATAAATAGGTTTTTAACATTATAAAAAACTTATAATGTTGATTCTATGGAATGTTAAAATACTCCATACCCATTCAAATGGTTTCAAAAATATATTTGATTACATTCATACGCCTTTTCACATAAATTTGAATGGGTAAACTCTTAAGATTAATATGCATGCTCTTATAATGAAGATGCACTCTTTAAATGTATTATGGTTCTATTCATATGGTACACAAATATTAAACCTCATAGACCGATCATAGACACACATACAACATATTACCATACATGCTCATATTTGTTCACTTAATGGAAAGCTAAACAATTTATGGGCTAAAAATATATATATATATATAAGATGAAGAGTAAGAGTAAGAATCAATTATCCTTTCATTCTGCATATAATTTCTTCTTTTTCCTGCAGGTACTCAAGAGAAAAACATTAGTCATTTTAAGCCAACACATTAAAAAATATGAGAGATGTTGATATATTTAGGTAGTGATGTGTGTGAACACTCTAGGACTGACGGGGCACTTTTTTTCCTCTTTAGGAGGTTTTTTTCCCTCGGCTTGTATATACGCCTATTGCCCTAATGGGCTACTTATCTTTGTACATTCTCTAGTAATACATTCAGTCTTGTGTGTTGTGCTCCAAGCTTCTTCTTCTTCCTTGTGCTGTTCGCGTGCTTCCGCAGACGTCCAACTCCAACAATTGGTATCAGAGCAGGTCGTCGCTTCTTCTATAGTGCCGTCGACACTCCTCCGTTTGCAGTCTCAGATTCGCACGAAATTTGGTGAGCATACTCAGGGTGTTTCCGAGATCAAAACAGCTTTGCTATGTCGTGCCGAAATCGCGATCTGAGCTCGTTTCGGCCTCCGAACGCACTATCACAGCGCTTGTGCAGGCTATTTCATCCTTTTGTGCCAAAGGTATATACCAGTTTCTGTTCGCCAGTTTAAGCGTCTCAAAGTCTGCTACAGGTCTAGCAGAACTCGTTTGGGCAGTTCCGTTCAACTTTTTTAGATACAGTCAATTTTCTGCATCAAGGTATTTTAGTCATCGGCCATGGCTGAAAGCAGTGATGTATTCCGTATGTTGGCTGTTGAGGATAAGTTGGATGGTACCAACTACCCATTATGGGCTTATATGATGCGACATGTACTGGTTGCAAAAGGATTGTGGAACATTGTGCAGGGTGTTGAAAGACGTCCTGTTACACCTGTAACGACAGGTACTGCAAATACAGGTGTTGGAGCTGATGAAGATGGTGTCGAAGATGATATTCCGCAGATTCCTGTTCGTGCTGCTGTTTCTGTTGCACCTACTGCAGAGCAGATTCGTTGGGATGGCAGAGATGCCCAGGCACATGCATTGATAGCTTTGTCTGTCAAACGTGCCATTATTCCTCACATTCGCTCTTGCAGAACAGCAAAGGATGCTTGGGATACACTTACCACTTTGTACCAGGCTAGGAATGAGGCTCGTGTTGCTTACCTCCGAAAACAGTTGGAGAGTGAGCACATGAATGAAGGTGATTCTATGGACAGTTTTCTTACAAAGATCAAAGACCTGAAGGAACAGTTGATTTCTGCTGATGAGGTTATACCAGATAGCTCACTTGTGCAGACCGTTCTGAATGGTCTTCCTGATTCATATCAGAGTTTTGCCTCTACTCTTCGGTTGATGATGAAAGGCAATCCGAATGCCTTGTCATTTGAGGAATTAGTCTCTGTTCTGTTGCAGGAAGATCAGTCCAGGCAGAACAGGTCCATTATGCGTGTTGCAGATCAAGCTTTCCTGGCTAGTCAGAAGGGCAAAGGAAAATGGAGCTCTTCTACTAGTAAGCAGAAATCTGCAAATGCTGCACAATCGAAGAACCAGGATAAAGATGAAAAGAAATCAGAAAAGCAGAAATTGTTCTGCAAGTACTGTAAAGGAAATGATCATATTATAAAGAACTGTCCAAAATTGGCTGCTAAAGAGGCAAAGAAGAAAGAGGCTGGAATGGTTGTTGCAGAGGCCTCTACACCAAAAACAGAGTCTGCAAATCTTGTGCAGGAAGAAGAATGGGCGTTTACCACTGTCTGCAGTTTTGACCCATCTTCTCATGATCAGTGCATGTCTGTAGTAGACTCAGATGTTTGGTATTTTGACAGTGGGGCGACCAAACATATTACCTCGCAGCGCAGTTTCTTCTCTTCACTTGAGCCTGCTCCTACAGGGAATACTGTCACATGCGCCAATAACTCCTCTTATCCTGTTATGGGAGTTGGTAAGATCATTCTGACTACTGCTGATGGTAGTTCTTTCACTTTGTCAGATGCTTTATTTGTGCCAGGGATCAAAAAGAATCTGTTATCAGTTTCTGCATTAGCCAAGATTGGCTTGGTTGTGAAATTTGTTGATGACAGGTGTACAGTCCATGATCTCTCAAATGGCGATGTGATTATTGCTTCTGGCATTTTATGTCGTGGGCTGTATAAGCTCATAGACTATGAAAGATCTGTGAATGATTCGGCATGTGCAGTTCATGATTCTCAGGCTATGTCAGATGCAAAGCTTTGGCATGCACGCTTTGGTCATCTGAATTTTGCTAGTTTGTTACGCCTACAGAAATCTGAAATGGTGTCCTCTTTGCCCAAACTTGAGGCACTTGGAAAACATGTTTGTGAAGGCTGTATTTTGGGCAAAATGCAGCATTCTTCCTTTCCAAAAGATGGTTCAGTTCGGGCTACGCAGAAATTGCAGCTTGTACATAGTGATGTCTGTGGTCCTATGCAGACACCCTCTTTTGGAAATTACCTTTACTTCGTGACTTTCATTGATGATTTTTCCAGGCATGCATGGGTATATCCACTCAAAGCAAAGTCCGAAGTGTTCATGTGCTTCAAACAGTTTTTGGTTTTGGCTGAAAATCTGTCAGCATGTAAAATGGGCACCCTCCGTTCTGATCGAGGGGGGGAGTATATGTCTTCAGATTTTAATGCATTTCTGGCTGAACGTGGGATAAAACACCAGTGTACAGTGCCGTATACACCTCAACAGAATGGAGTTGTTGAACGAAAGAACAGGTCACTTATGGAGATGGCGAGGTGCATGGTCAAAAGTCAGGCTTTACCACACAGTTTCTGGCTTGAGGCTGTCATGTGTGCAGCATATGTACTGAACATGTGTCCCACTAAAGCGTTGCAATCTATCACTCCATATGAGGCTTGGCATGACCGCAAGCCATCTGTTGCTCATCTGCGTGTTTTTGGTTGTTTGGCATATGCATTAGTGCCTGAACAACATCGCAGAAAATTGGATGATAAGGCAGTAAAATGTATTTTTGTTGGGTACAGTTCTGAAAGTAAAGGCTATCGTCTGTATCATCCACAGACTAAACGCATTCTGGTTAGCCGTGATGTTGTCTTTGTAGAAGATGCTATTCAGCCATTGCTTTCATGTACTAAGGAGACATCTGTTAGCTCCAAAGACATGTATGATACTTTGATGCCTCTTTTTACAGGTGGACAGGCTAGTGCTGGTCCTAATGAGGCAACTTCTCAGCCTTTGCAGGTTTCATATGATGATGTAGATCATTCCATTTCTGATGCAGATTTACATGATGCACTTGTTGATGAGAGAGCTGATATTGAGCAGGCAAAAACTATGCCAAAATGGCTGGTGCAGACTTTGCGTGACAGCAAATTAGATGCACCTTTGTCATATCGTACTCATTCAGGCTCTCATAGTGCCTCCTTTGCATCAGATTGCTATGCTATGGCTACATCTAGTCTCTGTGATGAGAATGAGCCTGTTTCTTTTGATGAAGCACAAAATTTAGAAAATTGGATGGCTGCTATGCAATCTGAATATGATGCTATAATGAAGAATGGTACATGGTCTTTATGTGACTTGCCTCCTGGCAAGAAGGCCATTGGCACTAAGTGGGTATACAAGCTGAAGCGTAAACCTGATGGTACAGTTGACAGGTATAAGGCTAGGCTTGTTGCAAAGGGTTATGCGCAGGAAAGAGGCATTGATTTTGATGAGACCTTTGCACCTACATGCCGTATGACTACTGTTCGGAGCATTTGTGCACTTGCAGCCCATCATGGTTGGAATGTACATCAGTTGGACATTAAAACAGCATTTCTGAATGGTGACTTGCATGAAGAAGTGTATGTTTTTCAGCCCCGTGGCTTTGTGCAGAAAGGGCATGAAAACCAGGTGTGCAGGTTAAAGAAGGCGTTATATGGTTTAAAGCAAGCACCACGTGCTTGGTATGAGAAGATACATGCCTATCTGATTGCACATGGTTTTGAGAACAGTCCAACTGAAAGCACCTTATATGTTAAACGTGCTAATGATGTGCTTCTGATCATTGTTGTCTATGTTGATGACATGCTGCTCACTGGTCCTATTGAGACACATATTGCTGATTTTAAGGCTGATTTGCATGCCTCATTTGAGATGTCTGATTTGGGGCATTTGCATCACTATTTGGGCATTCAGTTTATGCACGTTGATGGTGGAATGGCTTTGTGTCAAACGAAATATATTGACACATTATTGCAGCGTTTTGGCCTTGAAGACTGTAAGCCTATTGCCACTCCTATGGAGACAGGTTTACGATTGAGTCTTCATGATGCTGGAGATGCATTTGATGCTGTTCTCTATCAGCAGGCTGTTGGATGCTTGATTTACTTATGCATTACTCGGCCAGATATTCAGTTTGCTGTCTCACAGATGAGCAGGTTTATGCATTGCCCAGGAGTCACGCATTGGAAAGCGGTTAAGCGCATCTTTCGCTACTTGAGTGGTACTCGGCTACTTGGGTTGTTTTATCCCAAGGGGGGATCACTACCGCCAGATTTGCATGCTTTTTCTGACTCAGATTGGGCTGGTTGCTATGACACTCGTGTGTCCACCAGTGGTTTTTGCTTCATGCTTGGTAGCTCATGTATATCTTGGTTGAGCAAGAAGCAGCCTACTGTGGCCACTTCCAGTTGTGAGGCTGAGTATAGGGCAGCTTTCACAGCGACTGTTGAGTGTGTGTGGCTCAGATGCCTTATGGCTGATTTGGGTGTTGGCCAGTCTTCTGCCACCACCATCTTCACTGACAGTCAGAGTGCATTGGCAGTTGCGAGGAACCCTGTGTTCCATGCTCGCACTAAGCACATTGAGGTGCATTATCACTATGTCAGGGAGAAATTCTCTGCTGGCGAGATCAGCTTGGCATATGTGCCCACGCACGAGAACATTGCAGACCTTTTCACAAAAGCTCTGCCTAGGGAGAAGTTTGAAGCTTTCCGCAAAGCTTTGGGCTTACTTCCTTTTGTGGAGTGATTTCCACATAGCTTGGCACTTCCTTATACATGAGTGCCAACTCCTTGTTCACCGCATCACTCCTAGGGGGGATTTGTTGATATATTTAGGTAGTGATGTGTGTGAACACTCTAGGACTGCCGGGGCACTTTTTTCCCTCTTTAGGAGGTTTTTTTCCCTCGGCTTGTATATACGCCTATTGCCCTAATGGGCTACTTATCTTTGTACATTCTCTAGTAATACATTCAGTCTTGTGTGTTGTGCTCCAAGCTTCTTCTTCTTCCTTGTGCTGTTCGCGTGCTTCCGCAGACGTCCAACTCCAACAAGAGAGAGATATCTTTTCACCAACTCTTAAGCAAGATATTTTTATTTTTCCATTTGGCAATTAAGATGAGGAAATCCTTCCGACATCTGCCCCCACCAAACCTGCACATCGCCCTCGATGGGCCAACCTGCAGTTCAATAGGAAGCAGTATCAAATTCTTTTGAAAATTGTGTCTTGAATATTTTTTTTAAACTTATATGAAATATGCTCCTAAAGGTAAGTACATCTTCTAAGAGTCAAGAAAAACCTTTTAAAATTATGCAAACTTGAATCATAAACCTTTACATTCAATGCATGAAATTGAAAACAAGTTTTAGAAAGTCCTATAGAAATCAAGCAGACAGTTGTGGTACTTGCTCTTCTATTAACCCGTTCAAAAGTAATAAACATTTTATATAAATGGTCTATCCCTGATTCCCTAGTCACTCGCCATAAGATGCATCTAACTAATTCCTCTATAGCATAAATCCGCCTCATATTGCCCGTATAGAATTTCAGAAGTGGTTTAGAGACCACAACTGAATCATGATAACTTTTTTTTTTCTTTTTTAATTTTCTTTTTCTCATCTTGCAGTAGCCATTAATATACTGCTTGATGTTCTTAATTTTCTCTTTTCTTAATTTTCTTCGCAACTTTTTTGTTTAAGAGGAAAGGCTTAACCCTTATTCAGAGCAGAGGATCTAGAGGAATGCTATAGTGGGAACTAGGATCTCACTAGCTAAATGGTTTGGAAGTTAAGGAAGTCTATCTATATAAAATAAACTTAATTTTACTAGGAATCGCAAGTCAAGTGTTCCCTCTCCTATCCTTATGAAAGCCATAAGGTCTCTAATTCTTATCTTCTTTTCATACACATCCCTACTTCAGTTTTAAATTCATTGTTTCATAATTTAAAAAAATCTTCCTTTCTTATCAAAAGGATGTACATGTCTACACATGAAATGCATCAATAAAAATCATAATAATAACTAAAAAAAATAAGTAAAGTTTAGAACTCTTTCACTTGATCTTTTTTATTCTTCTTCATCGTCGTTCTCCAAGAAGTCTTCGTCCAATTCAAATTTATTGCTTTCTCTATAAGACAATAGTTACGCAATATAACACAGGAGCAATAGCAGAGAAGATAACAGATATAGGAGAATCTCAACAATTTTCTACTAGCAGGAAGTACAAAGATGATGGCGTTGTCCACCCGTGCGCTCTCAAGGTAGAGCTTAAATGGTGATCTAGACAACTCTAGATAGGGAGATACAAGGTAGAGGTATGTTGGCTCAACTCAGTGTCTTAGGTAGTGCAGAAGTCATGTATATATAGGATCATGGGTGGCCTGCCATGGACGGCTATACATGGGCGGTAGAGCGTGGGCAGCCACCGCCCGCGTTATTGCCATACACGGCTTAGACTGGTTGAACCGACCTAACAAATATAAATGATTTCTGACACCGCTACCCCGGACCCCACAATTGGGGACCCTGGTAACTCCCTTTCCTTATAATACCTTACATGGTCCAATATGACCTTCATCCAACATTCAAGTTGGGATTCCCATCAATTGGGTAATGCACGCTTGGCTTCTCCTCATAAAGGGGGCCTTACAAAATGTGCATACAATCATGAGGGGTAGACATTGATCGTATACTAACATTCTCTTCTTCTAAACAGCTTTATTCTTTTTTCTGCAACCAAATTTCTTAACACAGAACCATCAAATTCACGTAATTTATATGTACTTGTTTCATAAACTGAAACAACAACGTAAGGTCCGAACCAACGTTTAGTTAGTTTCCGACGTGCATCGTATTGAGTATCAAACGTACTATCATACACAAGCACCCAGTCACCACTTTCTATTGGTTGCGGTCTTAGTCTATGCTTCTTATCAAAATATAATTTATTTTTCAATCTAGATGGTTTTAATTTTTTTATTGCTTCTTTAAGATTTTCATTTCCTTGTTTTAATTGCTTAATCCTAAGTGTTAATAAATCCTCTCTTGAAACGTTATCTTTCCATCCTAAATTCATCCAATTAATTATCTGAGTATGAATGGGAAATAATGGTTTCTGACAATACATGAGTTCAGTCGGCATAAAACCAGTTGTTCTCGTGTACGTCATGCGATCAGCCCAAAGAGAAAATGGGAGATATTTTGGCCATTGACCAATATCTGTGTGGCAAGCTTTCGAAATAGCCTTCACTATGGAAGGATGTCCTCGTTCAATTTTACCATTTGCTTCTGGGTTATAGGCAGTGGTAAGAGACAATCGAATCCCATGTTGTGCAAAGAATTCTCTCGCCTCTCTCGCATCTAACTCACCTCTATCCGCTACTACTTTTTCTATATATCCAAATCTGGATAATACTTCTTCTAAAAGGAATACGCATACATTATAAGTAGTATTGGAACGAAGCGCTCTACCTTCGACGTGATTTGTCAAATCCTCTCGTGCATGAACAATGTATCTCATGCCATCATTGCTTTTAGGCATGGTCACAAGGTCAACTACCCACTTGTAATGAATACAAGGTGGATAGGTCGGGTGAAGGGAATCTCTATGCTTGACAGAGGAGGGTAACTGGCACCTACTACAAGTGCTCACAAATTCTTTAATTGTTACATACACCCTCGGCCACCAGTAGCTTTCCCTAATCTTTTCATATGTAGCTACGAATCCTTTATGACCAGCCCAAAGGCTCTCGTGCATCTCTTGCATAACTTGCACTTGAAAAACTTTCAAACCTAGTACTCTTTGAGGGTTTCGAACCTTTCCTCTAGCATGTGTGCAAAGATATGCATCTTTCAAGAAGAAGTTGAAAGACTTCTTCCTGATGTTCCGAAATCAATTTGAAGTCTAGCTTGGGGGCTGAAATGAACTCAGATAGTTTCCTATATCTCGCCACTCTCCTTCATAATCATTTTCTCTAAATCTTTCATACGCATAGGTAGATGTTTCATAATTTATTAAATTAATATGATTATTTAATGCTTCACTATCATTATCGAACTTTGCTCTTGAAAGCATATCAGCAACGGTATTATGTTTTTCGGCTATATGAACAAAAGCAGGATTAATGAATTTAATATAGGCTATCCATCGTAACATAGCTATATCAGGAGATGAACAATTAGCTATTAAACCTATTAATGGAAGACACTCAGTTTCTACTATTACATTAGCGCCTATAAAGTACTCTTTATCTGTTTTTAAAGCTGTAACTAATCCCCATAATTCTCTCTTAATTTGTGGGTAATTCTTTTGAGTATCATGAAGAATCTTTGCTCCAAAGCGAACTGCGTATCTTTGCTCCTTTTCATCATCCTGCCCACTGACCCAGCCTATACCAATAGGACTAGTGTCAACGGTTAGGATTATAGGCTTATTTCCTGTATAGTCAATACGTTTCAAAACAGGAGCATTGATAAGCAATTGCTTTAGATGCCTCATAGTTCTGGAATGCTCATCAGTCCAAAAGAATTTCTTTCTTTTTCTCAATAAATCATAAAGCGGATTTGCTACATGAGCAAAGTGAGGGATCCAGAGCCCCATGATCATTAAAGCTCATAGAACAAACTTGCTTATTTAAGTTAGCAACCTCTTTTGAAAGAGATGCTTGCATGTTCATAACATTTTCCATCTGCTTACAAAGAATATCCAATTGAAATTCTATGGGAGCTTTAGTAGCAGCTTCATTATTAGCCGTAGCTGTAGCAACAGGTATTGGTATATCAACTTGCCTTATAACAGGAGTCTCTCTAGGCTGCGAAGCATTAGGTTAACATTTAAAATCATTTGCCTTTGCTTCATTTGAGCAACAACCTCTATCTCTTTTTTGACTTTCTCCCAGTCATGAGTTAGCCCATACCTTTTTCCTGGCTCCTCTATTCGTCTTTCAATTTCGGCCCTATCTTCTGGATTAAGTATCTTAAGAAAATATATAATTACATCTTGATTAATAGCATTTCTATCATCTTTGGGAAGTTGAGCTAGACGTCTCATAAACTCACCATGAAGATGAGTTAAAGACTCATTGTTCTTAACAGTGTTTAACCAACGCAAAATGCCTTCACGACTGTGCTGGCTAAAATCCTCAAGGTAGAACATTTTATGAAGTTCCTTTCTAAATTCCTCCCAAGTTTTATCGGTGTGTTCTTGTATAGATTCAAGAATTGAACTAGAAACTAAACGTCCAAAGTATTTCACTAGCACATCTTCAGGCAATCCCTGGATTTGCACTTGCTCCTCAAATGCATCCAAGTATTCCGTAATGTTTAATCCGGTAAATTTTCCTTTCTCTTTTAGAATAGCTTGGACTGTACATGTCCCTTGCTTTTCTATCATCATATTCCTAAACATCTCCTCCATTTTGCATTCTTGATAACATTTCGAATAGAGAAGAAGTTCCCTAATAGCCGGATCTAATTGCTCTCTAAATTGTCAAAATCTATCACTAGTTGATAAAGCCAGGGATGGCTTTACCCTAGTCCTAGGCTTTACTAATTCTAATCTTCCTTTCCTAAAATCTAATTGATTTCTTTAGCCTAAATTTTGTCTTATCTCTAATATTTACTCTTTTTAAATTTTAGGATTTTAGAGAAAAAATCTTTTTCAATTTTAAAGAGCTTTGTACTAATTTTTTTTTTATAAAATAGTTTTTCTTGAATTATGTTTTTTAGATTTTTATTAATTTCTTTAAAGTTGATTTCTTTGAAAAAGCATTAACTAGAAGTCAAAAGAAACCTAAATTTAAACTATTTTATGCTAAAAGCTTTTCTTTTTATGCAATGAAAATAAAACAAACAATCTTTCTTTTTCAAGAACTAAAATCTTTTCTTTTTGATGAAAAAAATAGCTTTCCCTAAAATCTCAAATACAGATATTTAAATGCTTTAAGTAAAATTTATATTTCCTAAATACAAAAGAAAAAATCAAATACTCTTTAAATGCAAATATGAAAATGCTTGGATCCTAAGTGCAGATGAAAACAACTTTTCTTTTAAAGTGATGTGTTTAAACTAAAACTAAAGAACTTAAAATAAACACCTTACTTGATGATATCTTTGCTGAAGAGGTTCAAAACTAAACGTTAAAACAATCTAAAACACAAAATTTATCTTGATTTTCTTTGAATGTTGAGGGGGGGTTTGAAACGACGAAGCTCCACCAGTTGGAAATCCTTCTTCCACGGTTTTATCACAACATTAATCTTCAATTTTCCTACATACAAGAAGAAAATGAAATTAGAGATTTGAATCAAAATTGAAAATGTAACGTAAGTCCTAGGCACACTATCGTCACGCTTCACGTCGGGTTCACAAAGTTGTCGTAGAGGGGTGTGAAAGTAAGCTGACGTTCATCCAAAAGAATCACGCTAACCTAACCGTGTGACTGCACGCAGGGTGCTTCTAAGTATGCCTAGGGCCTTCGGTTGCTTTTTTAGTTTAGGTGTGATAAAAATCTATATGTTTCTAACATATGGGAGTGCAAAATAAGAACTAATTATTTAGACTAGGGACCGTAAGGACGAGCGTTTCTATAATGTTCTATAGCTTCTAATTGATAAGACATAACTAAGTTCTCGTTTGTAATTTTATCTTTAATAAAATCAACTTCTTCTTTCTCAATTTGATTTGGGTTGGGTTTTCTAACTAAATTAGGTGGGAATAAGTCTGTCTTGTCCTCCGGTTCAGGCAAAACTATGGTAATTAAAGGTAAAATTCTAGAAAGAAGATGATCGTAATCTAACGTGTGTAACCTTTCGTTAACTACTTTATCTTTAATAATCTCAACTTCTATATTTTCGTTATTATTTGAACTATCAATTGCAGATGGAAGCAAAGTTCCTATAATTAAGTTTTCTAGTTCTAGATTTTTAATGTTAGAATCGTTTGAGGATTCTGGATTAGAACCACTCATAGACCCTGATTCTTTAGACATATGAGAAAAGTAAAGATCACAACAATATAGAAAATTTTGAAATCAATTTATTTAAACCTATACAAATTATATTGAAAATTGAAAGTACTAGAGATCTTTAAGATTTAATCTTATACAAAAGCTAATACAATTCTCTTTTGGATAAACCTATACAAATTAAATAACAATCTTCAAAATTATATTTCTGTGGTCTTGAAATCTCATTTGTTTGTATTTTCGTATTCTCCAATGATCTACAGGGAAACGTTAGAAAAAAAAAACATAAGTACGGTTTTAATTAGCATAAAACACTCATTAATCTAGATATGTTTTTAATACTTAAGTAAACACACCTATTTAACTCATGCACTTCTACTTACATTCATATGCATATGCATTACTCTCATGCACACATGCACTCCTAACTTCCTAATTTACATGCATATGTAAACATCATTCACTTATATGCACATACATACATGCTAAAATCATTTATGCACACATGCACTCACAAATATACTGTGCATGAATTCACTTCACATACTCATGTATTCACTTATCATGTGCTACTAAAATATATTACATATGTACATGCACACACATGTATGTATATTTTCAATATACTTTACATGCATCCATCTACTATACATATGTATGTCTACTTATATTACATATGCAGATGCACTTATGCTTACATCTTATCTTATATTCATTCAAATATACTTCACTCACATGCATCTATTATATGTACATCCATACATGCATATTTCTACACGCACTTATTCTTATGCATCCATCTCATATATGCATTCATACATATGCACTCTACTCTTTAACATGCACATGCATACTCACACATATCATGCATACACGCACTTCACATGCATACATGCAAACATAAACATTCACATGCATACATACAACAAATTCATACATGCATATGCATCCTCACTCACATGCATGCAAACACACATTCACATATCACTTGCATACACATGCATTTATGCACACACATGCATGCTCTCTCATGCTCACATGCATACACATGCATCACTCTCTCATGCTTACATGCATACACATGCATCAAACTCTCATGCTTACATGCATACATACATCACAGACACTCTCTCAATCCAATTTTGCACAAAAGATGCACATTGCTAAATGGAAAGGAACCTTGATAAACCTAGTGTGAACATAATAATCCATGTATACAAAAACAAATAATTGCCCATGACTATCAACACGTCAAGATGTGTATATAATGAATACACCCCTTTTCAGACATCATGCAAGGACAGACATGCATACATACACAGACGCAGTCACATGCACATACATCCATCGTCGTACACACACATAGAAACATATATGCATAATCGCATTTACAATGATAAATTTAGAAACATGCACACATATTTTTTTTTAAGAACATGCACAACGTTAAAAAAATCTCTCTCTCTCTCTCTCTCTCTCTCTCTCTCTCCTAAATCCACAGCGCTGCTAGAGCCTCTCTCTTGAGCCTTTCTCTAGAGTCTCTCTCTTTGTGATGTTAAGACCAGGTGAAGAATTTCTTTCTCTTTCTACGTGCGATCTCTACAACAACGTGACTGATCTCTCCTCTCTCTCTACGAAGGTTCTACCACTGCTAGATTCTCCAAATCTCTTCTCATATCAGTAGTTAGATCTCTCTCTCTCTCTCTCCATATCCAATGTCTGCGTGATCTTCCATCTCTCTCTCTATCCCTTTCTCCCTCTCTCTTTCCTTATTGAACTATGTATGCAACACGATGAAGGAGAAGGGAAAAGAAAGATCAAGGTGCGAGGAAGGAAGAAGAAGACTCTCTCTCTAGCCCTATAGAAGCTCTATTTGAACAGTATAGGCCATGAGAAGTCCTCCTCCAGATCAGCGCTTCAATTGAATCAGCTCTCTCTCCCTCTCTCTCTCGCTCTCTCTCGTACGCACCTGCAGGGAAACGTTAGAAAAAAAAAACTATGAACTACTTATATTGATAGTTAAATGACTACCAAGAAGAACTAAAAGTTAGTCTTAGTTAAATGGTTAGTCTAACTAGTTCATTAACTAGTTTAACTAACTAGTTATCATGCATACTAACATTAACTAAAGTATATTTAGAGTTAGACTAGAACTAACTAAAGTTTTATTTTTCCTACGTATGGATTCCTTTTTTTTTATTTGAATGAGATTTAATACATAATTTTAGATTAAAGTATTTACATAAACTAATATTTTTTATATTAATTCTTTTTAGTTCATTAATTAAAATTTATATTTCCTTAAATATAATAATAAGATACTTTATCATATAACATATCATATAATAACATTAATATAAATAGGTGTTTAACATTATAAAAAACTTATAATGTTGATTCTATGGAATGTTAAAATACTCCATACCCATTCAAATGGTTTCAAAAATATATTTGATTACATTCATATGCCTTTTCACATAAATTTTAATGGGTAAACTCTTAGGATTAATATTCATGCTCTTATAATGAAGATGCACTCTTTAAATGTATTATGGTTCTATTCATATGGTACACAAATATTAAACCTCATAGACCGATCATAGACACACATTCAACATATTACCATACATGCTCATATTTGTTCACTTAATGGAAAGCTAAACAATTTATGGGCTTAAAAAAATATATATATAAGATAAAGAGTAAGAGTAAGAATCAATTATCCTTTCATTCTACATATAATTTCTTCTTTTTCCTGAAGGTACTCAAGAGAAAAACATTAGTCATTTTAAGCCAACACATTAAAAAATATGAGAGAGAGATATCTTTTCACCAACTCTTAAGCACGATATTTTTATTTTTCCATTTGGCAATTAAGATGAGGAAATCCTTCCGACAACGTGTATGTGTACGTTTATGTGTATGTGTATGTGTACGTGTATGTGTATGTGTATGTGTATGTGTATGTGTATGTGTATGTGTA
>CM035420.1:107587006-107592006 GCA_020310875.1 Ceratopteris richardii
AGTGAGGTCTCCACTTGACTAGCAGTTGTGAGCATTCAACTAGCTCATGTTGTAGACATTGTTTCTCTTTATGTAAGCATCCATTTGAAGTAAAATTTGTATTGTTGGAAAGCTCTTGGTGTCTACTACACGTCTACAAAAGCGCAATGGAGTTCTTTGCATAAGCTTTGAGTAAGAACACTTTTGGTGTGCAGAGGTCAAGAAGGATACCTGTGGAGGTCATTCCCGCTTCGTCGTTGCTTAGGGGTTGAGATACTTCCCGCATCAATGGTATCAGAGCATTTGGGCATCTTGGAGGCATCACATACAAGCATGAAGACCTCTTGGAGTTGGTGGTTGAAGATTTGCATCAACAAAAGCTTCTTGGAGGTAGCTCACATAAAGGGGGAGCTATTCTACTCAAAGTTTCAAGAGCACAAGGTGTCCATCTAAGGAAAGCTTTGGATTGAGGTAACCTCAGAGCCTCATTTTCAGTTTACACACATTGGAGCATTAGCCAAGGGCTAGGTCAAGTATCAAAGACTAGATATGGGAGACTTCAACACTCAAATTGAAAAGCTAGACAAAGGGAACTATCAACCATGGAGATTTAGGGTCTCCAACTATCTTATGGGCAAGGGCCTTTAGGGGTTGATTAGTGGAGGTGAACCAAGACCTAGGTTGGATGAGAATCCAACCAATGACCAGAGAAGGGCCTTTAGGGAATGGAATGAAAGAGACAAGAGGGTTATCTTTATCATTTCCCAACACATTAGCAATAGCATGATCGGCCATATCCAAGACTTGGATTCAAGCATGAAGGTATGGGAGACACTTGAAAGGCTTTATTCAACAAGCACCAAAGCAAGGAAGATCCAGCCCAAGAATGAGCTCAACAACCTTAGGAAGAGCTCAGGGAGTAGCATAAATGACTACATACTTAAGGTCAAGGAGTTATCAGATGCATTGGGATCCATTGGAAGCCACGTAGATGATGCAGATCTTGTGGCTTATACTCTCAATGGTTTGAGAGATGATGAGAAGTGGAAACCCTTTACCACTTCAGTTTATGTAAGGGATAATCTTCCCGATTTTGAGCAATTGGTTGCTCTCATGGTCACCGAAGAAATGAACATAGGTGGAAGCTCAACTAAAAGCAAGGATGCATAAGTTTTCTATGTAGGTAATCAAAGGGGCAAAGGAAGACGAGGACAAGGAAGGGGAAAAGGAAGGTTTGGAGGAAGGGAAGGCCACTCAAGCAATCAAGGACATGACCAAGGCACCTCATCACAAAGAGGGAGAGGAAGAACAAGAGGAAGAGGAGGACGACATCAACAAAACAGGAACCAAGATGGCGAAGGATGTTACATATGTGGCAAGTTTGGCCACTATGCTAGAGATTGCTACCAAGGAGGAAACCAAAGGAGCTATAATCAAGGTTCTTCATACAAAGGCCAAGGTAATTATGCTTCTACAAGTTCAGAAAATAACAATCTCTTGATGATGCACATGAATGGGAATTCAAGCAAAGTAGATAACACTTGGTATATTGATAGTGGATGTAGCAACCATATGAGTTGCAATGCTTCTTGGTTTACTAATCTACATGCTCCCAAAGGTAAAGGACATGTAGAAACAGGTGATGATACAGCCCATGAGATCTCCCATGTTGGAGATGTAGCTTTGGATGACAAGGAGGAAGGAAGATGTCTCAAGGATGTCTTGCATGTACCTATCATCACAAAGAACTTGGTGTCCGTTGGGCAAATGGTTGAAAGAGGCTATCAAGTAAGGTTCAACAAAGGTAGATGCTTTGTGGAGAACCCTAAGCAAGGTTACAAGGTCATAGCAAGAGGAAATAAGCAAGGGAGACTCTTCACTTTGGAGGTAAATTCTCATTCCACTCAACATGTCTACTTCACATATGGAAACAAGAGGATTTCGGAGTTGGACTTGTGGCACAAGAGGATAGGTCACATCAGCATACAAAGAATGAAGGAAATGCAATTCAAGAGGCTGGTTGAAGGTCTTCCTAACTTCCAAGGACAAGGTATGAAGCATTTATGTGAATCTTGTCAACTAGGGAAGCAAGCGAGACTTCCATTCAAGAAGAGTGGCTACATAAGCCAACATCCATTGGAATTGATACATACAGATGTGTGGGGGCCAACCAAAGAGCAATCCATTGGAGGTAACAAGTACTTTGTCACTTTTATAGATGATTGCACAAGGATGGTTTGGGTTTATTTCATAAAAAACAAATCAGATGTGTTTACATGTTTCAAAGCATTCAAGGAAATGGTAGAGAAGGAAACAGGTACATATATCAAGAAGCTAAGGTCCGATGGAGGGGGAGAATATTTCTCCAATAAGTTTTCTAATTTTTTAATGGATCAAGGCATCAAGAGGCAAGTAACATGCAGGTACACACCCCAACAAAATGGAGTAGCAGAAAGAAAGAATAGATACATTGCCGAGATCGCCAGAGCAATGCTTAATGAGAAGAATGTACCTAACATGTTTTGGAGTGATGCAGCAAATACCTCCGTGTATCTAATGAATAGGGCTCCTACCTGACGGATCCATGGCTTGACACCATATCAAGCCTATTATGGTAAACCTCATCTTTCCCACTTGAATATTTTTGGATGTACTTGTTATGTACATGTGCCAAGTGAATTGAGGCACAAGCTACAACCAAAGGTAGAAAAGTGTGTGTTTCTAGGATGTTCAAATGATCATAAAGGTTACAGGTGCTTCAACCCAAACACAAAGGACTTGAGGATATCAAGGGATGTAGCATTTGATGAGTAACTCCCTTGGTATAAGAAGTATGATTGTATGCAGGACTATGAAGAAGAAAAGCATGGACATGATGAAGAACAAATTGACCTAGAGCTAAGCGGCCCAAGGTGTTCCATCAATGAAGATAGTTCAAGCATGAACTCACCATAGAGGGGGAGATCTTCATCAAGCTATGAAGCACAATCAATCAACAAAGGCAAAGCAACATTGGTGGAGTTGGATGAAGAAGGTAATGAAGTTGAAGATGATGAAGGACACATGATGGAGAAAGAAGCCACGTCAAAGAAAGAGATCAAGTTCCCAAGGCAAAGGAGGTTTATTCCTCCAAAATGTGAAGAAAGGAAGTCTTCTAGAGTTAAGTATCCAACTCAAAGGTTTACTTATGATTCATACATGGCAACGCATTATGCATATATGAACAAAGTAGTAGAAGATCATGAGCCCGATTGCTATGAAGATGCAAGCAAGTACACCGAATGGAAAGAGGCAATGCAAGAAGAGATCGACACACTTGAGGAAAATCAAACATGGACTCTAGTGCCTAGGAAGGATAACATGAAGGTAAATGTAATAAGTGGGTGTATAAAGTAAAGAGGAATTCAGATGGATCTATTTCTAGGTTGAAAGCAAGATTGGTGGCCAAGGGTTTTGCACAAACCTATGGAGTGGACTTTGAAGAGACATTCAGCCCCATGGCAAAGATGAGCACCATTAGGACACTCATTGCAATGGCTGCTAGCAAAGGATGGAAGCTTTTCCAATTGGATATCAAGAATGCCTTTCTCAATGGAGACTTGGAAGAAGAGGTATACATGGAGCAACCACTAGGTTTTGTTCATAAAGAGTTTCCACATCATGTTTGTAGGTTGAAGAAGGCACTATATGGCCTAAAGCAAGCTCCAAGGGCTTGGAACCAAAGATTGGTGGACTATTTGATCAAATGTGGTTACAATCAATGCAAGGCGGATCCATCTCTCTTCATCAAACAAAGAGGAGAACTTGTAGTCTACATGTGTGTGTATGTAGATGATCTTATCATTACAGGTAATGATACAAAGGGCATTGAGGAGATCAAGGCAAAGCTTGGAAAGGAGTTAAGGATATCTGATCTTGGAGATCTTAGGTATTTTCTTGGCATTGAAGTTGTATACAAAGAAGAAGGTATTATGCTCATACAAAGGAAGTATATTCTAGACCTACTTGAGAGGTTTGGGATGCTACATTGCAAGCCTATTTCAAATCCCATGGAAGTTAATGTAAAGCTAAGCTCCATTGATGGAGAGCCATTAGAGGATGTAACTTTTTATCGCTCTATTGTAGGCTCTTTCAATTATGCCACAATAACTAGGCCTAACATAGCATATGGAGTTGGAGTGTTATCACAATTTATGCATAGTCCAAGGACTACACACTTGCAAGCTGCAAGAAAAATGTTACGATATCTCAAGGCCACTATAAATGAAGGATTGTTATATTCATTTGATGATGATATGCAGGTCAAAGCTTATTCTGATGCGGATTGGGTTGGTTCCAAGGAGGATAGAAGAAGTAGAAATGGTTACCTAGTCATGCTAGGTAGCAAGATCATCTCATGGATTTCAAAGAAGCAACCCATGGTGGCATTATCTTCCACCGAGGCTGAGTATAGAGCTTTGGCTCAAGTCACATGTGAGCTAATGTGGATTAAGAAGTTATTTATGGAGCTTAATTTGCAGGTTGACACATATCCAATTTTTTGTGACAATATGAATAGCATTCATCTAGCATCGAATCCTGTCTATTATGCTAGAACCAAGCATATTGAAGTGCACTATCACTTCATAAGGGCAAAGGTGATATGGAAGGAAGTTTAAGTACATCATATTGGTACCAAAGACCAAGTTGCCGACATGTTTACAAAAGCTTTGGATGGAATGAAGATTTCAAAATTCGAGCAAAGCATCAACATGAAGGAGCTTGGATGAGGATGAAGAATCGAAGCTTGAGGGGGAGTGTTAAAAGTCAACCTTCAAGCTACAAATTCATGGGGAATCTTTTATGGACATGAGGAGCGATCAAAGGAAGCCAAAAGCCACGAGATTCCATCAAGAAAAGTCACTCAACCACTCCCCAAATTCATCTCAACTAAATCCTCCAAGTTAGGAGGCTGATTTGGGAAGGTAGTTCCTAGATTTTAGGGGCACACTTCTCACTATAAAAGGAGCATGTATCCCGAC
>CM035420.1:107602006-107607006 GCA_020310875.1 Ceratopteris richardii
AAGCTTCAAGTGCATCCCACACTTCCTGAGATGTCTTACAACTTCTAATGTGAGGCAACAAAAAATATGAGATAGAGTTGAGGAGATAAGACCTTGCAAGTGCATCCTTGGAGCACCATGTGCTCAATCTTTCTTGCTCTTCTTGTGTTGGTTGACTTTTGTTCCTGAAACTTGGCATAACTTCATCTCCAGCCACATAACCATATAAACTTCTACCTTGGAGATAAGCTTCCATTCTTAATGACCAAGCTGAGTAGTTAGCTCTGTCCAATTTGGCGATTGATGAAGGAAATCCATCTGCCCATGTTGTCCAACCTTGCTCTGATTACCACTATGAAGAGATGGATAGGTATGTGCTTGAAGATGAAGAGGTGTTGCAAAATCTTTGATCTACACCAGCCAAATGAACTCCAGGAGTATATGGTGGGCCCTTTTAGCTTGCCAATGGATGTATTAGACACCCTATGTACCTTTGAAGATCACTCTCAAAAAGATAGATCAAAATAGATAAGTTGGAGTTCGCTCAGAGGTGAAAAACTTGCTATTTTTGGTTCATACACTTGTCCAATGTTTTGCATAATTCTCTAAGTACAACAACAATTAGCTTAATTCCTCTTGGGGAAGTCTACTTAACTTAAAGAGCTAACCTTCAAGAGTAATCTCATCAAAAATAATAAACCACACACTGAGAATGAGTTTTAACAAGTGATGATATCATCCCGATTTTCACGGGCTGCTACAGTTTGAGACTAGTGAGCAGAAAAATGAACATAACTCAAACTGTAGGAATTCAATGATTATGAAAATTTTATGATTATACTAAACCGTAAGCTGAATCCAACAAGCTTTAAATCATTGAATTTGGGTAAGTAACCACTATGAAATGGCTCTAACAAGGTGAGTGAAAAAGTCGGGTACCTGATAGAGAAGTGAAAATGAACAGAAAATGTTGACTTCAACTGAACATAACTGAAGATTCGAACATCCAAATGACATGAAAATTCGTGAGCATATAGTAGACTTATAGAGATAACCTTACCAAGTTAAATCACTGAAAAGGATGCACCAAGGTTAGAGAAACCATCTCTGCAATCTGACTGAGAGAACTAAGAGATATGGTAGTGAGTAGTACACTTCACAAGAACATGGAAATATGAACTCAAATAATCATGAAAATGAAAGTATATTGCTTGTAAAATACAATGGCATACTGATACATATGTGGCCTTGTAATCACACCTTGATATGGCATAAAGCTCAGCTCTTGGAGGTCTTCACATAGGTCTCTCTAACCACGACTAAAACTGCCATCTATTTATAGTTGAGTTTGGGAGGCTAACTTCCCTCAATCACTCTCCAATCAATCAATGATTGATTTGATTCTCTACCTACCACAAATCACGAATTCTTGGCTCCTCTTTCCCTTTTTGATCAAGTGGACTCAACCACTTAAGATTCTTTCACTTTTACATCAAGTAAACTCTTCAAAAGTTACAAGAGGTAGTTCACAAGTGAACTTTACATAGTCTTCATTTTAAAGCTTCTTTTACGACTTTGTGGGACTCAAGCCAATACTTAGGCTCGTCATACATGTGCTCCAACATTCACAACTCTCAAGAAGGCTCCCAAACAAAATGTGACTGATTTTGTCACAAAGCTCAAGGACATAGCAGATCAGTTTGGGAAGCCTTGGAGAGGTAATAGATGAAGGGCAAATTGTAAGGCAGGTCATCAATGGCTTGAAGGAAGATGACAAGTGGGAAGCATTCACAACAGCTATGGATATGTACATGGACATGCATGTACCTGATTTCAATACACTCATTGGACAACTACTTACCCAAGAGGCAAAGCTTATCAAAAAGGGAGAAAGCTCTAAAGGTAATCAATCTTCAACTTCATACACTGATAAAAGCAAGTCCAAAGATAACAAAGGAAAGGCAAAGAAAGTGGATGATGAAGCAGGTACATATCAAGCTAACTATGCAGGTAGAGGAAGACATGGTAGAGGTAGAGGAAGAGGAGGTAGACAAGGCAGGGGGAGATCCCAAGACTCTAACCCATGTTCTATTTGTGGATTAACTAATCATACAACTAAAAATTGCTTTAGGAATTCCAAGAATCAAAGAGGAAGAGGATACAATAGAGGAAGTTATGGCTAGTGAACAGGAAGGTTCAACAATTATCATGGCAGTTACAACAACTACAATCATTCAAACTATCAATGAGGCTACAAAGGAAGGAGAGACTACAATAACTACACAGAAGACTCAAAAAAAGAGGATTCATTATTGATCATGAACATGGCTATGCCACAAGGTAAATCTGATGAGCATGTTTTCTACATAGATTCAGGTTGTTCAAATAATGTGGCAGGAAATGTGGCACTCCTATCAGATTTAGAAGATCCAAGGAATAAGCATGGGGTACAAACAGGAGATGACACAAGAAATCCTGTGGAGAAAATAGGCAATATCAAAGCACCAGATGGAAACATCAACCTACTCCGTAAGGTACTCTATGTCCCTACCATTACAAAGAATTTGATAAGTGTTGGGCAGATACAAGTCAGGTTCACAAAGGCAGGAGCATTTGCTGAAGATCCAAGTCAAGGATTCAGAAAAATTGCAAAAGGTGAAAAGACAGGTAGATTGTTCACATTTGAATTACAGGACACTAGAAACATTGCTCTCTTTAATTATGGTAGTCACACACTCATAGAATTGGAAGTATGGCACAAAAGGTTAGCACATATTGGTGAAAGGTCATTAACGAAAATTTGCAGGGACCAAAGTGTACTTGGACTCCCTAACTTGTCAAAACAACATATGATTTATAAGTGTAGTGCATGTCAATTTGGAAAGTCTCACAGGTTACCATTCATGAAGAAAGGTTATATGCATGAAGATCTCTTGGAGTTGGTTCATACAAATGTATGGGGACCTAGCAAGGAAGCTTCAATATCTGGATCAAGGTATTATGTCTCCTTTATTGATGATTGCAGCAGATGGACTATCCTATTCTTTATGAAACACAAAGATGAAGTTTTTTCATGTTTCAAAAGATATTTGGCTCTTGTGGAGAATCAAACAGGTAAATCACTAAAAAGGCTAAGGTTAGATGGAGGGGGAGAATACTTCTCCCATGAGTTTGGTTCTTTTCTTCAAGAAAGAGGAATCAAAAGCGAGGTAACTACAAGGTACACTCCTAAGAAAAATGGACTGGTAGAAAGGAGGAATAGGATAATTGTTGAAGTTGCAAGGTCTATGTTAAATGAAAAGCATTTACCTAATTACTTATGGGTTGAGGCTGTATCTACAACCACTTACTTGATTAACAGGTTGCCTTCAAAATCCCTTGATGGGATGACTCCATATGAGGCTTGGAATGGAAGAAGACCAAGCTTAGATCATTGTAAAATTTTTGGATGTATTGCTTTTGCTCATGTTCCTTCACAGTTAGAGGCAAGATGGATCCAAAAGCAGAAAAGGTGTGTATTTATTGGATATGACAACAATAAAAAGAATTCATTCTTGAATGGTTGGATAACAGAAGAGGTATATATGCCACAACCACCTAGTTTTGAGAATCAAGTTTATCTTGATTATGTGTGTAAACTTAACAAATCATTGTATGGTCTCAAGCAAGCTCCAAGAGCTTGGAATTTTAGGCTTGTTTCATTCTTGCAGGACAAAGGCTTTCAACCAAGCAAGGCAGATCCTTCACTCTTTATTAAAAAGAGTAATTAAGAGATCATCTACCTATGTGTATATGTAGATGATATTATATTGACAGGAAATGATGCAGATGGTATGAAGAAGATCAAAAATCAGATGAGAGAAGAGTTCAAGATAAGTGATTTGGGTTCACTTACCTACTTCGTAGGTTTGGAAGTTGTCTACAAAGATCATGGTTTGTTTCTTACTCAAAGAAAGTACATTATGGACATGTTGGCAAAATTCAAGATGCAAGATTGTAAGATTGCAGGTACTCCAATGGAGGTCAATCACAAATTGAGCTCACATGAAGGTGAACTCATAGAAGACATCACATCATATCAAAGTCTAGTGGGTACTCTCAACTATGCCACATTGACAAGAGTAGATATATGTTACAGTGTGAGTGTGCTATGTCAAGCTGCCAAAAAGATTCTCAAGTATCTCAAAGGAACCATAAATGAAGGACTTTATTATCCTTATGTATCTGATTTAGGTTTGAAGCTATTTTTTGATGCAAATTGGGCTGGCTCCAAGGAAGATAGAAGGAGCACTTCAGGTTATCTTACCTTTGTAGGTTCAAAGCTTATTTCATGGTCATCCAAGAAGCAAACCACAGTTTCTCTCTCTTCTACTAGCTGAATATAGAGGTCTTGCCATAGCTACTCAGGAAGCTATGTGGATGAAGACATTATTTAAAGATCTTGGATTGGAGTTTGGAACTCCAACTATTTTTGGTGACAATATGAGTTCTATTCACTTGGCTGCTAATCCTATTTTTCATGCAAGGACTAAACATATTGAAGTTCATTATCACTATGTACGAGAGAATGTTCTAAGAAAAGAGATTCAAATATCATATGTGTCCACTCATAAAAAATGTGCAGATATTATAACCAAAGCATTGGATGGTACAAAGCTTTGCAAATTCAATGCTATGATTGGCTTGCATGTAATCTTGGAAGAGTGAAGACCTCAAGCATACTTGGCTTGAGGGGGATTTGTTGGAGCAAGTGTATTGGCTTGAGTCCCACAAAGTCATAAAAGAAGCTTTAAAATGAAGACTATGTAAAGTTCACTTTTGAACTACCTCTTGTAACTTTTGAAGAGTTTACTTAATGTAAAAGTGAAAGAATCTTAAGTGGTTGAGTCCACTTGATCAAAAAGGGAAAGAGGAGCCACGAATTCGTGATTTGTGGTAGGTCGAGAATCAAATCAATCATTGATTGATTGGAGAGTGATTGAGGGAAGTTAGCCTCCCAAACTCAACTATAAATAGATGGC